>JAAALK010000082.1:48043683-48076721 GCA_019279435.1 Zizania palustris | reverse complement strand
GGATTAGGATACGTTTCAACGGCTTGTCCCCATGCCTGTGCTCGCCGGCCGTGCACGGCGAGGAGGCGGGCGGCGCGAGGCTGGTGTTCTGGGGCGGGGCGACGAGCCAGCTGACCGCCGCTGGCGGGCGGTCGTCGTCGTCGTCGTCGTCCGCCACCGCCGGTGACGTCATGGCGGAGCTGCCCGACCGCCTCGTCTGTGCCGCAGACTCCTTCTTCATCGGCCTCCCGATCCCGGCGCTGCCGCCCGGCGAGCAGCTGCTGGCGGGGCAGACGTACTTCGTGCTCCCGGCCGCGCGGTTCTCGTGCCAGAAGGCGCTCACCGCCGCGTCGCTCGCGTCGCTGTCGCCGGCCCCGGGGAAGGTGTCCCTCGCCGGCGGCGCGTCGTCCCCGTTCGAGTACGTGAAGGGCGACGACGGCATGGCGCTCATCAGGGTCCTCCCGGAGTTCATCGAGAAGGCCATCACTTGCGGCGGCGCAGCTGGCGAGGGCGAGGCGGCGTCGCCCGACGCCGCCCAGCTGTGCAGCACGCCGGAGCTGAGGAAGCACTACATGCAGCTGGTGGGCGCACGTCAGCAGCGGCCGTGGTCGCCGGGTCTCGATACGATATCGGAGACCGGGAAGAGGCGGAGGATGATGCCGTCGCCGGTGAGGCTGGTCGCGCTGGCCAAGGCGTCGTCAAGATAGCGTCGGCGTCGGCGGCTGGCAGCCAAGCAGAGCTCAGCTTTTGTGTGTTGGAAAAAAAAATTCCATGTGCATATATACATACGGATATTATACAGATTTGATTAAACAATGATGCAAAACTGCATTTGAATGAATTAATTGATTGCTCACTTTTTTCTCGACGAGTCTGCAACAAAAGGAATTTTTTGAAAATTAAATATTTAATTGTTTTGGACCGCCCGTTACAGTTTAAATATACACTAACTAATGACTCTTCAAGTCTTCAGTATCTAAAACCATAGTCAAGGTAACGTAAACGTTAATCGAATCAATTATAGTGCTAAGAGATAATAATATAACAGATTAGTAGATTTTTTTGTTAACAAGTGTAATGTACTTTGATTATGTTAGAGTGTTTAGTTGGTGTTGGCATAAAAGATTATGTTAATAGGTTTGAATAGTTTTGAAGGGCTAGCTAAAGAAAGAAGTTAACTGCGTACTGGGTCAGGCCTTTGAACAAGATAATAATCTTAGCCCAGTTCGAAGTATGTTCTATTACATGAATGAATGTCTGTACTACAGTAGAAGGGAGGGGTATTTATAGGCAGAGATTTAACAGAGAAATATTACCGTATTCTTTAGTTACAACCATCATAGTGGACTCTATTCATGAGATCATATAGAGGTAAGACGATAAGAATATGTGTGAACACTTTAGTACAGTAAACATTTTGTCCCGTTTTGCGGTGCCCCTTCAGAGTAAGGCCCTCCGGAGGGCAGCGAGATAGCGGATGCCACTAGGGCGCTTGGAGGCTTCGGATCCTACTTCCTATACAGTTGTCGGAGCTAGCGCCATGGGCTTCAAGCCTCCTCCTTAAGAGTATTCTAGGGACGTTAGAAGGCTTCGTACTTTACATGCTCCGAAATCATTTCGAAACCGTCCACCTAATGGCATGACTGACGGTGTTATTCCCCTCCCCACACACACCAAATAGTTGGTATTGTCTCAAATTACTACATCTTGAATAAAAAAGGTTAATTAAACCATAATCAATGTCATGTGCCTCTTTGAGAAGTTCCTCGATACTGCAACTTAGTCATGAACTCAAAGAACTCTCGTGGGGAGCTTCTGCTTCCGTTGTGACTACATTGGAGCAAGTACAAAGTACTCCATGGTCTGCTTGTAGCAGATCGCACGAGTAGCTAAAAGTTCATACCAGGACTCAAACCCATGTCGAGAAGCCACGATGCTTCGATCGGAAAGCGGGCCTCCTTTGTCAGCCAACATCTCCTTGCATGCATCTCAAATCAATTGGTTTGTACAGTTGAACGCGTGGACGCGCAAGGAAGAAGCAAAGGAAGTCGTAGTCAGCTCTTTGGTCTGACAGTTTCCATCGGTGGAGGAATCAGTCGCATGTTGTTGCTGATTGTATGGCAAGGAGAAGGACCTGACAATCTCAAGGCTTCTTCGCCTTAACCTGGACCAGTTGTTGACAGACAAGTCCTGATGAGCTTTGGGGTCGCCGGCGCTGGCAACCAGGTCTATCTGCTAGCTGCTTCCTCCCAACGGTGAGCTCGCTCAGACCAGACGGGCGATGATCAGCCCATGGAGAACATATTATTTTTATCTTAATGTTTGACAATTTATTTTTTTTAAAAAAAAATTATACAAATATGTAAAAATATAAGTTATACTTGAAGTATTTGCAATAAGAAAACAAATTGTAACAAAATAAATGATATTTCAAAACATTTTTGAATAAACAGATGGTCAAACGTTGAGATAAAAGTTAATTATGTCATTTAAAAATGAACCGAGGGAGTAGTCTTTTTTAAAAAATAATGTTGGTTTTTATCGAAACATTTGATCATTATTTTATTTTATTGTAATTTGTTTTATTATTGAAGGTAACTAAAACATAATTTATATTTTTGCATGTTTGAATAAAACGATCATTATTTAAAAAAGAGAGAGAAAGTAAGGCTGCAAGCGTGAATAATACAAACAATCACACGTAGACATAATATGTAAAAATAAACTGTGTTTCGTGTGTATGAATTTATATAAAAACTCTAAAAAATATATTGTTTCAAAGGAAATAATCTCTACAGTCTATATATTTCTACCTTTTATTTATGTCACTAGATACTATATATATTTATTTGTGTGAAAGTTTACCACTCTTCCGTTTTAAAATGTAAGGATTTTTAAGCTTAGACAAGATATATAAATATAAAAGACTATAATAGTTTTCTCAAGGAGAGTGAGTGTGACCCAAAAATATATTTGGGTAAATAATGAGTAATAAAGTTTAAAGGGATATTAGCTGTGGCTTGCAGGGATTTGTAGCTAGTACACATGGATTTAGGGGTTGTTTGGATTTAATGGGCTAATGCAAAGTGACTAAAATTTAGTCACTTTAGAGGCTAAAATCCAAACACCAAGAACTAAAATAGACTAAAATTTTTTAGTCTCATTAGCTCCCAAGGAGGAGCTAAGAGGGGCTAAAATAATCCTTTTTCCACACCTCCCCCCCACTATGCATGCATAAAAAACAATGAGCAATCAATGATGGGTATTTAAGTCATTATTCACACCAATAAAGTTTTTAGTCCATATTTTAGTCACTGGATCTAAACAGGGGTGACTAAAATTTAGTCACTGATTTTAATCACTTTGCATTAGCCCCTTAGATCCAAACAGACTCTTAGTTGGAGATTTGATTGGTCGTTAGGGTCTGATTGATTCCCGACCATATTCTTATCATAAATTGTGAAAATATTCTTTCTAATTTCATATGTTAATGATTTAAACAAATACGACAACATTTTTTTAGGTTTATCAAAGTGTGACAAAGAATTTGATAATCCCACCTTAGATAAGTGTGAAAATTTTTATTGACAAATAGCGAGTAACAACAAAATATATACCCTTAGTTCTTCTAAGTTTTGAACTCTTAGACCCTATATTTATATTATTTTAAAAAATAATTAAAAACTGTTTTAGAATCGTTTATTAAATTTTTAATATTAGTTTTTATCCAAATCTTTAAGGGTTAATTTCTTCTGTGCTATTACAATTTTTACGATTTGTTCATGTGTAATCGGTGTTTCAATGACAAATGGGAGCCACCACAGTCACTGACAGTGGCGTGTAAGCAGTTCTTGAAAATTATAATGGCACATTAGTAATTTTCCTAATCTTTAAATAATTATAACAATCCTGAGCATATCAATCCTCCTAACTCTGTTTTACCCGTAGCCTGTTCCAAAAGGCATTTGACCTTTGGTTGCATTAGAGCATCTTCACTCTCCAAGCTAGAATTTGACTATTTAGGATTAAAAACTCTCTAGCAGACTAGCCCAACTAGATAACCAAAGGGAAAATTACTCGCATGTCATTATAATTTTCAGAAATTGCCTATATGCCACTGTCAGTGACTGTGGCGGCCCCCATATGTCAGTGACACATCGATGGCATATTCGCAAACCGCAAAAATTGTAATGGCACGGAAAAAATTAGCCCATAACCAAACCATCTGACTGATAAAATCAGTCTCTAGAATGACCAAACTTGGCAGCTCCTTCAAATTCAATGGCCATTTTTTGGTGGGCCTATGTTGGATCATGCACAGCGGGGGAGACGGCCGGCATGCAACGAGCGAATGAGCATGCACAGCCTTGGTTTGTGTGTAGTTTTGTAAAAAAAACACGGAGATGATTTTTTTGCACACGAAAAAAGAGATTTTTTTATAATTTTTATAAAATTCGAAAATTTTATAACATGGGATTTATAAGGTTAGAAATTGATATTTCAAAAAGAAGAGAATATATATTTAAAAACTCTCTAAAATTTTCTAAGGTTCAAATATTTTTTATTAGAATCTAACATAGCAGATTTAGAGAAAATCTTTTTTTTAAGAATTAGATAAACGGATAAACAAGAAAAATGGAGAGGTTTTGAAGATACTTTAAAGTTGACTCACTAACCTGTAAGATATCTGCAGTGCAATACTGCATGCGTAGACCACTGTAGCTAGAGCTGAGTGACAACTTCGAGTGGGAAGCTGGGTTACGCTTATGGATAGTGGGGCGTCCCGTTAGACTAAAAATTTCTCGTTTCCTGTCATCATTTCCGGTTTCGGGGATAGATTTTCCACATCTCTGCTCCCTATTGGGGATTTAGGTAATCATTGGAGATAAAATACCCGTTTAGGTATATATATATATACATATACATACATACACACATATATATACACACATACATACACACATACCTAAATTCAATTTTCGCGAGTATATCAACGGGGAACGGGGATGGGGAGTAGGGAACGTCCTCGTCCCCACTTCACTCGGTGGGGATAAATTTTTCCCCTCTGTCCTCAGAAATGAGATTTCCCCGTACCCGTACTTTAATAGAGGAAATCCCAGCCAAAATGGGGCCATTGTCATCCCTAGTTACGCTGTACCAACAGTTTCTCACGATTCGGTCGCGATAGAACAAATAAACGTCCTCACAGCGCGCGCTCGAGCACCAGAGCTGTGCCTGTGATGCTTCATGGCTCGCCGCCGGCCACCGCGCCGACATGGCCGGAGACTACAACCAGAAGGCCAACTGCTGCTGCTGCTGCCTGCTGCTGCCTACTGCCTACTGCTAGCTAGCTACATTGTCCTCCCCTTTGTCTCCTTGGCCTTGCCATTTGTTTCTCACGCAGCCAAAGCAAGTTGCTGCGCGCACATGCATGCGCGCGCATTGCGGGAGGGTGGAACAGCGGCGCACTCGCAGGACGGTTGCAGGGCTCCGGCCCGGGCGGTTGGGGCACCGGTTTTTATAGGGTATAATTTTTGATTGATTTTTTGTGGGAAGTGGGAAGCAGTACTGAGCGAGCGGACGAGTAAGTCCCCGCTTTAATATAGTTAAATATATAATATTGTTCGGTCCTCCTTACTTTCTCGTTTCTGATCCATGCATCAGCTTTTTTAATGATTCAAATTGAACATACGTTCCCATGTTCTAACCTATAAATTAGTAAAAAAACTAAATATAATGGAAAAAAATAAACGATTATTTTTTTTGGTGTTTGAGATAGTGCACATATTTATTTCGGTTTGGAAATTGATGTGACGCTTAAATATAGTTGGGCTTGGCTTTGACCGTTTCGACCTTTCTAAGTTTATTTTACTCGGCCTCAGTAAGACAGTAAGCAAGCTTGGATTTACTAATTTTTTTTAAGATTTTTTATAAAAATGTAATAAATTTTAAATAAAAAGTCAAAAGGTAAGCCTAGGCTAACCCCAGCTAACTCACTCTGGCTCTACTCCTCAATAAAAATGTTATCAATTATTTTAAGAATTTTTAAAACTATTTACGTAATATTTAAGAACGAGAGGATATCCTCTCGGAATAAGAAGACTTTCTCCTAGTCTACCTCTACCTCTATTTTTGAGGTGTTCTTGGGGATTTTTTTTTTCGTTTGGAAGGAGCCAAACCACTGTTTTGACCTAATCTAGGTGATGAATTGATTCATCCAAATAACTTAGAATTTCATGGTGTCAAAATTATATCTCGAACAAACTCTCCATTTCTATTTTTTCTTTTGAAACATTTGATAATTTGATATTCTTGAACAAGGGCTCCTTTGGTTTGAAGGAATTTTAGAGAAATAATTTAGGATTCAAATTCCTATATGAATTGATACTATTCACTCCTTTAGAATGGAGGATTGGTGTATAGGAAAAATGAAGGAAATTTTCCTTTTCCTTAAATTCATAGGAAAAATATAGGAATTCAAACATCACTCCAACCTCTTATTTCCTTTCCTTTGCTAAGTCCAAAGCAAATCAATGTGTAAAATTTCAAATGAGATAATATAAGTAGCTTTAATATGAATGTTTAGGAAAAATCTTGTAATTAGTTAATTCCTGTGTTCCAAACAATACATCTCTAATTTTTCCTGTGTTTTCAAATCCTCTGTTTTCTGCATATATTTCTATCTTATTCCTACATGTATTTTCCGGCAATCCAAAGAAGCCCCAAATGGTTGCTCGATTGCATTGACACTTGTAAAAATAACACGGAGGACTATCCGAGTCTATAATTGTTAATTGTGGAACGTAATATCAAAAAATCACAAGTCATTTATTTCAAATATCAAATCGTCGAATCTTCCCTTGACGACGTAAAAGCACCGTAAAAAAATCTCAAATTACTATTTTTTTGTGTTAGGAAGTTCAAATTAAAATGTTGCTACGCAGAGGGGAATTAGTCGCTGCCTGTGTTGTACTGTGACTGTGAGCGACCCCAATTTTGTTCCTTCCGAATTTCATAGCTCACGAGCCTCCACTTTAAAGTTCAAACCTCAATAAAATATTTTGACCATGTGGTTATGCACAATTTTTTCTTGTCCGATTTAATATCAATTGCACATCCACGACAATCCTGCAAGACAAGTATACAACTTTTACGATGCAGCTAAGGGGTGTTTGGATCCAGAGGCTAAATTTTAACCCGTGTCACATCGGATATTTCGACATTAATTTAAAGGGCTAAACGTGAACTAATTATAAAAATAATTGCAGAATCGGATACTAAATCGCGAGACGAATTTTTTTAAGCCTAATTAATCCATAATTAGCAAATGTTTACGGTATCATCACATTGTCAAATCATGGTATAATTAGACTAATTAGATTCGTCTCGTGAATAATCCTCCGATTATGAATTAGTTTTGTAAATAGTCTACATTTAATACTCCAAAATATTATTTAAACATTGAATGTGACAGAGGCTAAAAAAAATTCAGCCCCATCCAAACACCCCCTAAATAAGCTTGAACCGATATCTTAATCGAGCAAACAAATTGTAATTAAAAAATACGATCGAGAGAGAACTCTTATATAGAATTTTAAATTTAAAATTTAAGATTTTGATTAGAAATTAGACTCCAACAATATCTCTAAATAAATCTCCGTCCTAAATCATTTCCTAAATCCTTTGTTATTTATCCTAAATTTAGGATTAATTTCTCATTCCTTATTTAAAAATAGGATAGAGAAACTGTTGGAAATCAAATTAACTTTTAGAAATTAACATGAATAGAATGATTCATATATCAAATTTTAGGGAATAAAATTTAATACACCTCTTAGAGATGCTTTTACCTATTACATATGAAAGCATACCCAGCTCCAGCGGTGCGATGAATTGATGCATAAGAAATTTCTAATGGTATCGGATCATGGCTAGATACATACAATAAAAATATTATTTTCTCTCTTGGGTAGCTAGCCTTTGTTCTATTCCCCCTCTTCTCTCTCCTCATCCCTAACTACCTAACTAGTTTCCTCTTTTTCTCTCTCCTCATCCTTAACTAGTTTCAATATTCAACTGGTTTTTTTATTGCTATGCACTGAATCTAGATTTTACACTGATTCATTCTACCGTAATAAGAATCGATTTATTCTAATGGTGTGAACCGATTCCTTGAGTTACCACTTCATCCTATGCACCACTTTGAATCTTCCACCACGTTCTAAAAGCATCTCTAATCCAACAAAGTTAAATAAATATAATTTAACACAAGAATATTAACAAATATTTGTTTAGTTTACGAAGAAGAAGTGCATAATAAAGAGATATAGAAAAATCTTTTAGCAACAAATTAAATTGAAAGGCTACAGTTTTAAGACAGTTGAGTATGATCATGACTTGATACTAAAAGTAAAAGTCCAGGTCAACGCTAAATGCAAGTAACATCGTTCTGCTTCGAGTTCGATTTGTTATAGCTTTTTTTGTTGCGTGGAGTTAGAGTTAAATCAAATATTTTTTAAGGAATGGATTCGAATAATAACGTTTTAACATTTTAGAAAAATAAATTGACGTGGTGAAGCAAGATTTAATCAAATTCAAATATTCTATTTCAGCTTCGATGTAAATTTAAGAGATTTAACAAACAGTTTTAGAGCATCTCTAATAAAACTCCTAAATTTTATTCCCTAAATCACGTATAAGGATCATCCTAGACTTTATCTCTTCCTAAAAATTTAATCAATCTAATACAGTTTTTCTATAATCTCGATCCTTGTTTTTTAAATCCTACAAATATGGTATATAATATATAATAATTTTGTGTAAAACTATAATACATTTAAATATATGTATCATTCAGTTTATAACAACACATACAGGGAAAAATAATGCACATGCAAAAAAATATTTACAAATGGAAATAGGGATTTGCTAAACTAATCTTATATTTTATATTTAATAGAGATGAATAGTAATCACACGGATAATTTCTCGGAGAGGCTCTTAATATTGATAAAAACACATCTCCCACCTCTATGGCTTCGCCGAAACTCCGACTCATCGTCGTCTTCCCACCCCCCGCGCGCGTCCGGTCTGTGCGTGGCATTTTTGCGGCCGCAGCCAATCACCGCCGGCTCCATGCACCAGCGCCATCCGACGCAGCCTGTAGTGGAGGTCAGTTTTCGCACGATATCCTGAGATTGATTGACAGTGTGTAGTGTGTTACCGTGGCGCGGCGTAGTCATGTACTTGTGTGCTGCAGCCTCGGCAGGAGCGTCAGGGCGATCTGGAGTCTGGGAGCCGGAGCGGTGACGGCGGCGACGCCGCCGGCGGCGGCAGTGTTGACGACACAAATAGAAATAGGGAGGAGCGGCTGGTGCGGTTCAGGGAGTACTCGAAGCGCGCCTTCATGTACGAGTTCCCGCTCGTCACCGCGCTGCTGATGCCCACGAAGCCCAGCGTCGTCGGCAGCACGTCGGCAAGGTCGGTAGCGCGCTCCTCTGCGTCGCCTTCTTCGTCGACCTCATGGGGTCCATCTACCTCGAGGTCGTCAGCAGGCGTCGCAGGGTAATAAGCGAGTCCACCTGCAGATGGCACGGCTTCCGGATCTACGCCTCCGGCGTGCTTCTCATGTCGATGCCCTTCTGCCTGCTCCTGTCGCTCAACGTGCTCTACGCGTTCCTCGCCGTCGCGCTCAGTGCCGCTCCTCGCCGTCGTTTGGTCGCTACTCCTCAAGGAGCACCGTAGCCGGAAGGCGGCCAAAGCGAATAGGAGTTACGACGCCGACTGCGACGGCAAGCTGAAGCACCAGTTCGACGCCTCGGCCGCCGTCAACACCATCGCCACCGGTGCGGGGCTGATAGGCACCTTCGTCGGCTACTCCAGCAACTTCACCCCGGACCGCCACGTCACCGTCTCCGAGAGCCTACTGTTCCTGACCATCGTCGGCAGGGCAGTTTGTCATGGTCGTCACGACGGCACGGCCGGCGTTTCGCAACGCGTCCTCACCGGCGAGCCTCGCCGCCTTCCTGGGCCTCCTTGTGGCGAGCCTTCCGGTGCTGCTCTCCATCAGCGCGCTCGCCGGCGCCGTCGACTTCCTCGGGGGGCTCGCGCTGCTCGGCTTCTCCCTCGACTTCTTCGAGCTGGTCATCTTCTTCGTAGCCACGTTCTGCAGCGAGACGGGCTCTCGCTCCACTTCTTCGGAGCCTTGCGCGCCGGTGACCGGCAACAGCAGCGAGGCCGATGCGCCGGGGGCGGCGTTGGAGGGGAAGCAGCTGATGTGGCTGGCCATCATGTTCGTCTACTTCACGGCGTTGGTGGCGCTCTATCAGAAGCAAACGGGGAAGAAGCCGCAGATGTTCGACAAGGCGAGGATCCTGCTCTACTTCACGGCGTTCTGCTGCTGCAGCCTCCACGGTGGTGACGGGAAGCTGCCGCTGCTGCCGGCGATGGACTTGCCGAGAAACCATCACTGGTGGTTGGGGCTAGCTCGCTCCTCCGTCATGGGCCTCGCCGCGCTGGATTGGATCCTCCGATTATTTCTACTCGCATAATTACCTTTTTCAGTATCAGAGTACTGCCAATAAATATCGAAAAAATTACTCTCAATATTATCAATATTATCATATATGAAATCCTTATAATAAACTTTAATTTCTAAGTTTTCTTGCTCTGCGATAAACTCTCGGTATCATATTTTCTATATTTACGTTTGTACGAGTATCAATCACACAAATGGGTTTAGTTGGTTAAATTCAAAAAGTTAATGAAATAAGTTTGTTACTAGTTATTAGGGAAATATCATGTGCAATCATGCAATCGTGCGATCTGGTGCATCCAATCAAGATCTAATGATTACATATGAAAAAAGTAAAAAGTACTAGGTTTCATATGTAACCGTTGGATCTTGATTATATTCACCAGATTGCACGATTGCAGATTGCACATGATATTTCCTCTAGTTATTACATAAAAAAGGACATTTATTAAAATAAAAAAGGTTGAATCATTTTACTGTTGTTACTGTAAACAACGGTTGTCAAATCTCTTCTATTACTTTTTATTTCTTTCTCTTATATTATCGATGGATAAGACCGGAGCACAATAAAAATATTTTAGGGATGTCTAAAAATTAAGAATAAGAGTTGATGTTTTAAATTAAAATCATTAAGAATGAGATATGAAGTGATGTATCTATGCTCCCCTTGACCGACTACGATGCTTACGTTATAATCTATTATATCTATTTTATAAAAACTTTATTTTTCATATTGTAAAACAACAGTAGGAAGTAGGTGGACATCTATTGATCATTAAAACTACATAGAAAAAATCAATTGCAAACTGATAATGATGGGATATATATATATATATAGATGAATGTATGGAAATATTTTTTTGAAATAAATTGAAATGATAGAATTTTTTTTGAACGGAGCACTATGCTGTTAATATTTCTTCTATTTTTTTTCATATTTGTTCAGTTCATGTACACAAGATAAGGGTGTGGATCTATTGTGACACAAATTTTAGCCAAAACATAATAAAACCTATTCATAATCGTTGGATTATTCGCGAGACGAATCTAATGAGCCTAATTACGTCATGATTTGACAATATGATGCTATAGTAAACATTGCTAATAATGGATTAATTAAGCTTAAAAAATTTGTCTCGTGAATAATCCTCTAATTCTGTAATTATTTTTATAATCAGTTCAAGTTAATTCTTTAAATTAATATTCAAACATTCGATGTGGCACGGACTAAACTTTTGAAAGAACCGAACACCACCTAAGACAGCGTGGGGGAGTGAGTGTACGGTGTACGTCTCAATCTCGAATAAAATCTGAGAATTTCACGTGCTTGCCATCTAATCATTCCCTTTGTATTTGATTATTCTCTCTTTATTTGTTTGTATATAAATATTAAGGAAATAAACAAGGCGATCATAATAGTTTTTTCTTAATATTATTTGTTGTATATATCAACACTATATATTATTTTATAAATATATAGTGTTGATATATTTTATCACAAGTTTTGAAGTTTAAAATTTATTACCTTCTAAAACGGAGAGGAGGGCATCGTTCAAATCATTCAATTTTAAAGCGTCGTATTCTTTAGGATTAAATTAATAATTTAGGACATATATTAATCCACCGATTATGAATATGTTTTATAAATAGTCTACATTTAATACTCTAAAATAACATGCAAACATTCGACGTGACGTGACTAAAATTTGGGACTAAAATATATTGTTTCATGTTTATTAAGATGAAAAAAAATCAAACTACCTCTTATAAACTATCTTGCTTGCTTTATTACTCGACTGGTCTTGATTGTGGTAGATTGAATGAGTGATTGGTACACGTGTGCTAGCTTGACTATGAAGCTTAAATCACACTTGATTTATAGTGAGTTGAGAGCAGTTTTGGTATTTAGAAAGAAACTACCATTAAAATTAACGACATACCATACATAAGATAGAAAAATCGAATGGTGACATATATGAGAATAATAATTTTCTAACAACATATAGGAGAATCGATAAATTTTCGTTGGCATATATAGAATTTTCTCCGCAATATATGTGGGTTTAATTTGTGTGCTTCAACTGTGTACAACAACACTCTTTCTGAAAATTACTTTAGCCGTCATTACTCTGTTTTTTCTATTTTGTTTTGGTTTTGAATAGGTTTAAAATATATTGATATTAATAATACGTAATAAATACCTTACTTAAGGAAACTAATTTAACACTATATTTATTGTTATATTTTATATAAAATCTAGTAAAGTTATAGAAAGTTGACACTTGCCTCCATTGCAAAATATTTCACATTTTAAACTCCAAAATTTGTCACAATACTTCTAAAAAGATGGTTTTATATCTAAAAGTTTCATTCTACTTTTAAACTTATTATTTATTACTCCCGTATCTACACTCATACATCTCAGTATCAGTAGCAGGATTGAGACGTAGATATTATGATTATTTTGTACTATTCTTAATACGTATATTTATACGAAGCAATATTACTATATTTTAGCACGAATAGAATAATTAGAGCATGTTTGAATCCAAGTAGCTAATTGAAAGTGACTAAAATTAGTGACTAAATTTTAGTCACCTCTATTTGAATCCAATGACTAATGTAGGGGCTAAAAATTTATTGTCATGTAGAATGACTCAAATACTTCCTATTTATTACTCATTATTTTCATGCACGCATGCATGATGAGGATAGAAGTGGAAAAATAAGCATTTAGCCCCTCTTAGCTTCTCTTTAGGGGCTAATGAGACTAACAAATTTTAGCCCATTTTTGCTCTTAGTGTTTGGATCTTTAGCCTTTAAAGTAATTAAATTTTAGTCAGTTTGCTTTAGCCCCTTGGATCGAAACAGACCCTTAGTATATATTACGGGGAGAGAGTAAACGAGGGGTGTTTGGTTCGGTTTAGTCATCGTATCGGATATTTGAGTGCTAATTAGAAGTATTAAAATAGGTTAATTATAAAACTAAGTACATGACGAGGCTAATAGTGAGACGAATCTATCCGCCTCCCAAATTAGACACCATTTATGTATTTACTTTTTATAGTTAATATATGTTTAATACTTATAATTAATATCTAAATAATATATAATGTGACTGCTAAATTTTGAATTAAAAGAAACAAAAACAAATGAATTACAGAAAATATCAAATCGATGTATTTGGGCAATCTTCGGCCCTCGCCTTCGGTCTCTTCCACCGCCTCCCCACCGAAGACCGGTCAGCAGCCGTTGGCGATCGCCTGGCAAAACCACCGGATGCGGAGGCGATTGGCCGGCGTTCAGCAGCTCTTCGTTTCTGGCCTCGCCGAAGTGAACCGTCTTCTGCTCCTCCGGCTTTCCTTGATCTCTCCTGAATCGGTGCGATCTCTCAGATCCAACGAATCCGGTGCCCGGTCGCGGTCGAGGCTGGCCTCCCCGCATCCGGCGCCGCGGAGCCTTTAATCGTCCCCGGATCGGCTGCCGGACGCGCCTCGTTGCGGTGAGGCGCGCCGCCAGCCGCCTCCAACTCTGCTGCGATCCCCTGGCTCATCCGGCGCTGGTTGGGTTGGGGCGTCGAGGATGAGCGGGAGGAAGAATTCCGGCAAGGCGTCGCCCTGCTTGCTCATCCTGATCTCAGTAGGATGCTTCTTCGCGACCTACAACTTCCTGACGATGGTGGGCCACGCCCGGAGCCGGGACGGGCCACGCAAATTGCTCGGCGACGGCAGCTCTGCTGCCTCGTTCGCCGCCGGCTCGGACCCGTCGAAGAGGTTCCACGTCGCGCTCACGGCGACGGACGCGCTGTACAGCCAGTGGCAGTCGCGGATAATGTACTACTGGTACAAGGAAATGAGAAACCGGCCTGATTCGGACATGGGCGGCTTCACGCGGATCCTGCACTCCGGGAAGCCAGACGGTTTAATGGATGAGATTCCAACCTTAGTGGTTGACCCCCTCCCTGAAGGCGCCGATCGGGTGAGGACTCAATTGTTCCTTTTGCAATGCATTTCTGTCATCATTTGTGAATTTACAATGATCTCTTGCTAATAGGATGTTTCTACTCAGGGTTACATCGTCCTAAATAGGCCTTGGGCATTTGTTCAATGGCTGAAGAAATCAAACATCAAAGAAGAGTAAGTAGATGTCTTTTGTTCTTGTAGTTCTGTTTTACTCAATGATTTAGCACCAGTGGTTTCGTAATGGAAGCATTTGCAGCTATGTACTTATGGCTGAACCAGATCACATATTTGTGAGGCCATTGCCAAACTTAGCTCGTGGTGACGAACCAGCTGCCTTTCCGTTTTTCTACATCAAACCAACTGAAAATGAAAAGATACTCAGGAAGTTCTTTCCTGAAGAAAAAGGCCCAGTCTCCAAAATTGATCCTATTGGTAACTCTCCAGTGATCATTAAGAAGGTATCTCTTATCTTGAGGCGTGATTAATAAAAAAACATTGGTCCAGCCATGTGAGACTCAAGAGGTCCAAGATAGCATTATCTGCCCAAAACTTGCTATTTTTAGTTATGACAGTTATGGATATTGCGCTATGCCATAGTTCAGTACTATTTCAACACACTTACATGTCATGACAATTTTAACCAAACCTATCCTGGAATCTGTATGCCTTCAAAACATCACCAGGCCCAGCTTGAGAAGATTGCTCCAACCTGGATGAACATTTCTCTGAATATGAAAGACGATGCAGAAACAGACAAAGCTTTTGGATGGGTCTTGGAAATGTCAGTACTATTGTGTTACTATCACAATATTATTTCTCAAATTAAACATGTGTGGCCCTTATTCTTTTCTGATTTCATGTTCATATTCATAGGTATGCATATGCTGTTGCTAGTGCATTGCATGGCGTGCACCATAACCTCCGTAAGGATTTTATGATTCAGGTACTTACAAAATTCTTCACTAGATAGGCCGTCACATGGTTCTTTGATGACACTTTATATCATGAAAGATGTGCTTATTGCTGATTGCAGCCTCCTTGGGACCTTAAATCAGAAGGCTCGTTCATCATCCATTACACTTATGGGTGTGATTACACTTTAAAGGTTACTATTGTTTGACCTTAAGCATCTGTGATCATCTTGACGATGCTTGTCAATTTATTTGTAAAATCTATTTATCCACCGTGATCAAAATTCTAACAAAAAGGGCTTTTATGTCTGCCTTATACAAACTCAGGGTGAGCTAACTTATGGGAAAATAGGGGAATGGCGTTTTGACAAAAGATCTTATCTTCGTTCACCGCCACCAAGAAATCTTACGTTACCTCCTCCAGGAGTTCCTGAAAGTGTGGTATGTGCATACTGTTTAGCACTGTTTCTGTATTACTGCTATCATTTCCTTCCAAGCATGTTTGGCTATTTACATCTACAAAATTCTGAATTGCCTTGTTGGAGTAATTTTTTTGTCTCACTGGAATTTGCCATAAATTATATCACTTTTGCCCACTTTTGGCTTACCTTTTTATCCCCTGCAATTTAGCTTTAGGTGGTGTCATGTGGGGCATCCAGTATGCGCGGCGTGGCCGAGCATTACAGGGTTAGTAATTCTGGAATTGAATTGTTGAGTCAGAGTCAGTAAAACAAATGCTGTTAAGAATCTGTTAGGA
Source organism: Zizania palustris (assembly GCA_019279435.1). Taxonomy (NCBI): domain Eukaryota; kingdom Viridiplantae; phylum Streptophyta; class Magnoliopsida; order Poales; family Poaceae; genus Zizania; species Zizania palustris. The sequence continues at coordinate 48,060,578 of JAAALK010000082.1, read as the reverse complement.
AATCTGTTTCTGTTAGAGTCTGTTGGGGGGAGCCCTGGTAGTATATAACCAGGGACAATCCCCGGGTGGAGGTGGGCTATTCCTAGAGACTTGTATCCACCGCAGGTTCCCGCCTCGTCTTCGTGTCGCCGCCAACGGCGCCGCCGCGTCGTCGAGGGCCAGGGCCCCGGCCGGCTACTACATCCTCTTACAATCTAAGGAGCAGGGACCTTACCCGCCCGCCCGTATCACCATCCGGTGACAGGTGGGTTCTGTCTTCTGTGTTAAACAATGCCACAATCACAAAGAGATGACTGAATAGGGAGTTATATTTATGAGAAAATTAGTGTTTATTTAGTGTGATTTTGAGTCTCACATTCACATGTTATGTTTCCCGAGGATATTGTTGTTTGCATGATAAGTAACAGATTTCTCATCAATTACAAGAATATGTCACATAGTAAGTTTATTCTTACTAAAAACAAGTAGATCTTAAGACCCTGAAAAGTAAAACCAGTAAATTGATGTTTAGATGTGGATGGAACATAATATGTTTTTTTCTTGAAATTTAATTAATCCATACCGCAGGAGTTGGCATTGTTTGATGGAAAAAGAATAACCAAATAACCAAAATAGAAAATAAATGGTTAATAATGCATGTGTGACAATTAGTTCTCAACTTAACAGTGGTGGAACTATTGTTCATCTTGAAATGTTATTAGTCCCTGTAGCAGGTGGTGGCATAGTTAGATGCTTAGTTTCTGTGTATCTTGTAGTTTTCATACATTCCGTTACTCCTTACCATATAACTACGATGTTACTCTGAATAGAAAGTAGTCTACAAACAGTTTGTACACCTTTTCATGTTTAATTTTGATGACGTTGAGTTTTGCAATTTGCGTTGTGCACATAAAACCACACAATAGAAATTGTTACTCATGCATATCCATGTTGCACTAGTTGGGTACGGTAGCAGTATTTTGCAAGTTGCCATTGTTGGGCATGATTGCAAAGATGTCATAAGTGTCATCTGTTGCAAGTCATTTCATCTTTACTATTATATAAATCGGAGTAGTCAACATGATTTTTCTGAGGGCCAGGGCCCCGGCCGACTACTACATCCTCTTACAATCTAAGGAGCAGGGACCTTACCCGCCCGCCCGTATCATCATCCGGTGACAACCTGGTATCCAGAGGCCCGGGTTCCGCTTCCGCCGCCATGAGCACGCAATCTGATCTGAATTCTGTCAATCCAATTGAGGCCGTGCTGCAGGCCATCATGAGGCGTCTGGACAATCTTGATGAGAAACTACAACCTCTGCAACCACTTCACGAGAAAGTTGCAATGCTGGAAGAATCGGTCCGCACCCATGATCAACAACAACAGGAGCTACGTGCGGCCGTCGTTAGGCTGGAAACGGCGCAAATTATGGCCGCAACAGGAAGGCAACCGGCTCCGGCAGCCCCTTGCCGACGATCGGACGACGGCAATATTGATCATGGCAGCGCAGACTTCGTTCCAACAGCCCACAAATTGGAATTCCCAAAGTTTGATGGTACCGGCGATCCCCTACCGTGGCTAAATCGCTGCGAGCGCTATTTCCATGTACGGCGAACACCAGAGCATCAACACGTCTCGTTCGCGGCCTTCTACCTCTTAGATGACGCCCAACTCTGGTTTCATCGCATGGAATTAAACGGGGGCCGACCGACGTGGAGACAGTTTGTAAAATTGATCAACGCCCGTTTTGGCCCATCGCTAACCGACAACCCTTTGGGCTTTGGGTGAACTGGCCATGCTACGACGCACGGTGTCTGTTGCTGAGTACAGCACACGGTTCATGGCATTATCTTGCCGTGACCCAACGCTTACGGAGCCACAACAGATACAACTATTCATCACAGGGTTAGGCAATCCCTTCAGGACCGATGTAGCACTTCAGCAACCGGAATCTTTGGATGATGCAGTAATCTTTGCACGGGCTTATGATGCAGGGAAATTGCGACTGCTTCAGCAAATCGCCCCCCTGGGCGAACTTTCTTTCGGCCAGGAGCACCGGTGACAGCAGCATCAGGAGATGCAACTACCACAGCGTCATCAGCTCCAGCGTCGTCTACCGGTTCAGTGAACATCAGATCAGCAACTAATGCGGTCCGTTTGTCATCCCAAGAAATTGCACAACGCCGCAAAGAGGGATTATGCTTTCACTGTGATGAGTTGTTCACCCCTGGCCACAAATTACAATGCAAACAATTGTTTGTTATTGAGGCAGTGTTCGAAGAACATGAAGAAGCAATTGGTGCAGGGGATGACGAGCCAACTATATCAATACACGCCCTCACAGGAATCCAGCCAAAGCACGGACGCACTATGCAGCTCATGGTAGATATCAATGGCTCACAGCTGCTAGCACTTTTGGATTCAGGTTCTACGCATAATTATATAGACATAGAAGCGGCTTTGAGGGCAGGAATCAAGCTAGCAGTATAGGAGGGGCTGCGGGTAGCAGTGGCAAATGGGGAGCGCCTCACAAGCCCAGGTTGTTGCAAGGCCATGAACATGTCCATACAAGGAGAGCACTTTCAGATTGATTGTTATGGCCTACCACTTGGCTCATACGACATGGTACTTGGGGTACAGTGGCTGGAATCCCTAGGACCAATTCTATGGGACTTTACTCAAAGAACAGTGGCGTTTGTCAAGAAGGGACGCCGGATTTCTTGGTCAGCACCAGGGGCTAAACCAGCACCGATGGCCTCACTATTTGCCATCACAGGTGACATAATGGACGACCTCCTTACAGAATTTGCGTCCTTATTCTCACAACCAGCTGGCCTACCGCCGACACGGGCTAGATCGCATCGGATACAATTATTGATGGGAACAACTCCTATCGTAGTAACTAGTAAGGCCATATCGCTATGCCCATGTCCAGAAAACAGAGCTAGAAAAACAATGTGATGAAATGCTGCGGACTGGAGTCATCCGTCCCAGTACATCGGCATTCTCAGCACCAGTCTTGCTAGTCAAGAAGTCGGATGGTTCGTGGCGTTTTTGTGTCGATTACAGGGCACTAAATGCACAAACAGTAAAAGACAAATTCCCTATTCCAGTAGTTGAGAAGCTGCTTGATGAACTAAGGGGCGCCTCATTCTTCACAAAGCTAGACTTACGGTCTGGATACCATCAGATACGAATGGATACAATAGACATTGAAAAGACAGCTTTTCGCACACACCAAGGTCTGTTCGAATTTTTGGTCATGCCATTTGGGCTAACAAAAGCCCCGGCAACGTTCCAAGCATTGATGAATGATGTGTTGAAGCCTTTTCTTAGGAAGTTTGTGCTAGTTTTCTTCGATGATATACTGATTTACAGCTCGTCGTGGTCGGAACATCTACAGCATGTACGTACAGTCCTTCAGACATTAAAGGAGCACGACCTGTTTATCAAGAAATCTAAGTGCGCGTTTGGTCAACGGGAAGTGGCGTACTTGGGTCATGTAATCTTTGAGGCAGGAGTGGCTATGGACAAACAAAAGATAAAGGCAGTGTTAGATTGGCCAGTACCACGACCCGACGATCGGTACGTGCAGTGCGTGCGTTTCTGGGGTTAGCAGGATACTGTTAAGGCTGTTAGGCCCATTAGGCCCATCTCATGGCTATATATGTAACTCCACCTTAGTGGTGTCTTCATCTTTTATCAAATACAACTATTGTCACATGGTATCAGAGCTAGGGTTAGGGATCCCTAATCCCGTCTGATCCCTTGTTAGGGTTAGGGTTAGGGATCCCTAATCCTCGTAGCCTATCGCAGCATGTTCGTTCTGCTGCCTCTGTTTCCGTCATCGCGAGATTCGTCGCGGGGGTCTCTTCTTCGCGCTTCGCTCGTCCGTCACAGAGGCGCTCGTCCCCGCCCCTCGTCCTCTCCGCTCGTCGTGGCTCCTCTTCCTGCCGCCGTCGCGGCCCGTCCGGCCGCCGTCGCGGAGGTCGTTCTCGTCGCGGGTCGCCCTGTCTCCGCCGTTGCGGAGGCTGTTGCGCCCGTCGCCACCATCGTGGAGGTCGTTGCCGCGGGTCGCCCTGTCTCCACCGTCGCGGAGGCCGTTGGCTACCGGATCTGGGCGTCGTCCGCCGGATCTGGTCGTTGGCCGCCAGATCTGGGCCTTCCCGTCTTCGTCGCCGCCAGAGCTTCGCTGCCCGTCGCGGTTGGTCTTCCGTTGCCGGGCGCGCCGCCGCTCGACCCTGTCCTCGTCGTCCGCCGCAAGTTGCGGCCGGATCTTGTGGCAGTGCGCCGAATCTAGGCGTCGGCCGTCGGATCTAGGTGTCAGCCCCTCGTCCGCCGCAAGTCGCGGGTCGCCCCCTGCCGTCGCGGGGGTGCTGCCGTCCGCCGTCATTGCGGCCTGTCTTGGCCGCCTATCGCCCCCGTCGCCCGTCGGTTCTGCTTCTGCTGTTCGCCGCCGGCTCCTCCGCTGTCTGCCACCCGGGCGGCTCGTCCTCACCTCCTGCCATCGCAGGGGTGGTCTTCTTCGTCGCCTCGGCTCTGGGGTGGTCTTCTTCATCGGCTCTCCCTCGCTGCAGGACCTCATCTCCGCCGTTGCGGGGTGGTCTTCTTGCACCGTTGGATGTTGGCTCATCCCCGTCACTCGTGTTCAGCTCTGCCATCCCCGCCAGCCCGTAGCGGGTCTATCTGTTGCTTAGGTCATTTTGGGATCATGTGGTCCTGTTTTATTTTTTTTTCTCTCCTGTTTTATTTTTTTTTCTCTCCTGGTTATAGACCAGGTTTGTGTCATTTGTGTCGCCCGCCGTCATCGTTGACTTGCGCATCGTTGGTTTCTCCGCCGTCGCGGAGGCTGTTGCGCACGTCCTCATCCATCGCCGTCATGGCCCATCCTCGTCGTCGTCGCCATCGCGGAGGTGTTTTTGTCGCTGGTTTCTCCGCCGTCGTGGAGACCGTTGCACATGTCTCCGTTTGCCGCCGTTGCGGCTCATCCTCGTCGTCTCGCCGGTCTCTGCCGTTGCGGAGGCTGTCGACTCGTCGTCGTTGAGAGCTACATCGACTTCATTCGCTCAAACTCAACGCTTTCGATCCGCATTGAGTTTGAGGGGGGGTGTTAAGGCTGTTAGGCCCATTAGGCCCATCTCATGGCTATATATGTAACTCCACCTTAGTGGTGTCTTCATCTTTTATCAAAGACAACTATTGTCACAGATACTATCGCCGTTTTATTCAAAATTATGGCTCCATTGCTACACCCCTCACCAAGCATCTCAGGAAAGGTGGATTCAATTGGGATTTAGAGGCAGCCGAGGCTTTCTGTCGGCTACAGACAACACTAACATCCACACCATTACTACGATTGCCAGCCTTCGATCAAGAATTCATTGTCGAATGTGATGCCTCGGAATCAGGGTTCGGCGCCGTTCTACACCAGGGCGCCGGTCTTGTGGCATACTTCAGTAAGCAAATTGCGCCAAGACATGCGAGGCTTGCAGCATATGAGCGTGAGCTAATTGGGCTGGTACTCGTTGTACGACACTGGAGGCACTATTTGTGGGGACATCATTTTCTGATCCGTACTGATCACTACAGTCTCAAATTTCTGCTAGATCAAAGGCTGTCAACAATTCCACAGCACCAGTGGTCAAGCAAATTGCTTGGTTATGATTTTTGCGTGGAATACAAACCAGGGGTCACTAATGTCGTGGCTGATGCACTTTCACGACGAGATATGGACATTGTAGGGGAGGCCATGCTGCTATCTGCGCCAACATTCCTATTTTTTGATGAGCTACGCAGGGAAATTGATGGCGATGAAGAACTACACATACTGAGGGATGAGGCAGCAGCAGGCAATAAGGGGGAATCTTGGGGTGTCACGGACGGATTAATTACGGTGAAGGGCAAGGTATTTGTCCCTCTCTCATCCGCGTTGATACAGGAGGTACTCAGCATTTCTCACGACATGGGCCATGAAGGTGTCGAAAAAACGCTGAACAAGCTACGCCAAGACTTTCATATACCAAATGTTCACAAAGTGGTACGGGACTATGTTCGCGCATGCCCTGTATGTCAAAGAAACAAGGTGTAACAGCTACAGCCGGGTGGTCTACTACAACCACTAGAGGTACCATCAACTGTATGGGTTGACATTGCAATGGATTTTGTCGAAGGCTTTCCGCGTATTAATGGCAAGTCCGTCATGCTAACAGTAGTGGACAAATTCTCAAAGTTCGCTCATTTCATTCCCCTAAGTCACCCATATACAGCAACATCAGTGGCAAGGGCATTTTTTCACAACATAGTAAGGCTGCATGGCATACCAAGCTCTATTGTTAGTGATCGGGATGCAGTTTTTACAAGCAAGTTTTGGCAGGAGCTTTTTTCGCTATCAGGCGTCAAGCTCCAATTATCATCAGCTTTTCATCCACAGTCAGATGGCCAATCCGAAGCAACTAATAAGGTGATCTCTATGTATCTGAGGTGCCTAACAGGTGACCGTCCAAAGAGTTGGCTTCAGTGGTTGCCCTGGGCGGAATTCTGCTATAATACAGCTTACCACTCCTCCCTGCATACGTCACCGTTCAGGGTGGTATATGGAAGGGAACCACCGTCCATTCGTCGGTATACAGGCGATGCCAGGCTACCGGTGGTGGGACAACAACTACAGGAGCGAGATGAGTTTTTGGTTCAGGTCCGAGAAAGATTAGAACAGGCTCAATTGCATTATAAATCGCAGTATGATCGTAAACACAGGGCATTGCAATTCTCTGTGGGTGATTGGGTTTGGCTACGTCTGATACATCGGCCTTTGAATTCTCTCAATGTGAAGGGACGCTCTAAACTGGGGCCGAAATTCTTTGAGCCATTTCAAATATTGGAGCGCATTGGTGAGGTGGTGTATCGGCTGGACTTGCCAAAACGAGCAAACATTCATGATGTATTTCATGTGGGACTGCTGAAACAGTACCGTGGGGATCCGCCAGCATCGCTAGGGGTGTTGCCCCCAATTCACAATGGCAGGGCTTGTGTGGAGCCACAGTGCGTGACCAAGGGGAGGATAGCCAGGGGAAAGAAGGAAGTATTGGTACAATGGAAGGGTCTATCAGCAGCTGATGCCACATGGGTAGAGTTGGAAGAGTTTCGCCAGGTTTATCCATCCTTTCAGCTCGAGGACGAGCTGAATTTCGAGGAGGGGAGAGATGTCATGTGGGGCATCCAGTATGCGCGGCGTGGCCGAGCATTACAGGGTTAGTAATTCTGGAATTGAATTGTTGAGTCAGAGTCAGTAAAACAAATGCTGTTAAGAATCTGTTAGGAAATCTGTTTCTGTTAGAGTCTGTTGGGGGGAGCCCTGGTAGTATATAAACCAGGGACAATCCCCGGGTGGAGGTGGGCTATTCCTAGAGACTTGTATCCACCGTAGGTTCCCGCCTCGTCTTCGCGTCGCCGCCAACGGCGCCGCCGCGTCGTCGAGGGCCATGGCCCCAGCCGACTACTACATCCTCTTACAATCTAAGGAGCAGGGACCTTACCCGCCCGCCCGTATCACCATCCGGTGACAGGTGGGTTCTGTCTTCTGTGTTAAACAATGCCACAATCACAAAGAGATGACTGAACAGGGAGTTATATTTATGAGAAAATTAGTGTTTATTTAGTGTGATTTTGAGTCTCACATTCACATGTTATGTTTCCCGAGGATATTGTTGTTTGCATGATAAGTAACAGATTTCTCATCAATTACAAGAATATGTCACATAGTAAGTTTATTCTTACTAAAAACAAGTAGATCTTAAGACCCTGAAAAGTAAAACCAGTAAATTGATGTTTAGATGTGGATGGAACATAATATGTTTTTTCTTGAAATTTAATTAATCCATACCGCAGGAGTTGGCATTGTTCGATGGAAAAAGAATAATCAAATAACCAAAATAGAAAATAAATGGTTAATAATGCATGTGTGATAATTAGTTCTCAACTTAACAGTGGTGGAACTATTGTTCATCTTGAAATGTTATTAGTCCCTGTAGCAGGTGGTGGCATAGTTAGATGCTTAGTTTCTGTGTATCTTGTAGTTTTCATACATTCCGTTACTCCTTACCATATAACTACGATGTTACTCTGAATAGAAAGTAGTCTACAAACAGTTTGTACACCTTTTCATGTTTAATTTTGATGACGTTGAGTTTTGCAATTTGCGTTGTGCACATAAAACCACACAATAGAAATTGTTACTCATGCATATCCATGTTGCACTAGTTGGGTACGGTAGCAGTATTTTGCAAGTTGCCATTGTTGGGCATGATTGCAAAGATGTCATAAGTGTCATCTGTTGCAAGTCATTTCATCTTTACTATTATATAAATCGGAGTAGTCAACATGATTTTTTCTGAATTGATTCATACCCTAAGTCTATTTATACCTTTTTCGATTGGTATGTCAATGTTGAGTTATTGTGCAAGCTTGAGTACAAAGCATATGCCTTTTTCTTGGAATTTATGTTTATACTATAGTCCCTTTTTTAGTTTTTCATGGGATTTTTGGAGGTGGGGGTGTTAGCGTTCTGAAACCTAGGGTCCCCACACCTAAGTGGTTAGGGGTGATACGACACCACGTTATCAAGCTCACCGCTTTTGGGCCCGTATTAGGCCTGGGAAGAATGCCTAGAGAGGTCGAACCCTAAGGATTAACCTAGGTGCTATTGAGTCCTTGAGGTACTCAAGAGTATTTTCAAGAGATTACTTATATGACTGCTTAAATTTGAATTTAAGTGTTTTAGTAAAAAAATAAAGCTCCAATAATTCTCCTAAACGAGTCTCTTACCTATTCCATTTCCTAAATCATCTCTCATTTCTCTCAAATATAGGATTAGTTTAGTTGTTTCCCTAAATCACTCTGTCTCACGGTCTAACTGACAAAGGGGGTCCATTTGGATCCCCGCTAATAGTGTTCTCACACCAACAAGGGTGACATGCTTTAGAACATATTTCAATTGAATCAAATAGATGTAAATTATTCTTTCCAAATAAAATGTAATTCCCAACCTTTATATTAATCTAAATTTCTTTTTCAGGCCACCCTTGTGAAAATGGTCAATGAGGCCACTGCAAGCATTCCAGGGTGGGATGAAGAGAGGTGATAAAACGATTTTGCTTGAGTGACGCTCAATTCAGCTGATGCTGCAGTAGGAGCTTAATTCAGCTGATAGTGTTGATGTTGGAAACCATGAAAGTATCAATTCATGTTCTTAGGTGGTGGCAGACACGGCTGGCTAATTCCTACCAAATACCAATTAACCTAGAATCAGTTTTGGCAAAAGTAAACACAGTAGTTATTTGACCAAATCAGCCAGACCATTTTTGTGTTGTTGTAAAGCAGAAACGCAAGCCTTTGGTAGTCTTCCTAGATCATTCGATTGTATTATAAAGCAGAAATATAAGTCAAGTTTGTTGCATGGACTTTCCTCAAAATGCCACTGCTAGTCGATTAATTAAGCTTTAATCACCGCAAATGTGCAATGTTTTACCCTATGGTGCCTGGTAAGCTAGGGTGCAGTGTTCAGGGGTATACATGATCTTTCTCTATTACTATTAGTCCCTAACTTTTGTGTATTTTTTTTATCTTTTCTTTCATTTTTGTTATTACCAAACAAATGCTACTCTTCCGTTTTATATTGTAAGACTTTTCTGATCCTGTCTAGATTTATATAAATGCTAATGAAATGAACACATATATAAAATGTATATATTAATCTATAGATAAATTTAGACAGGGTCACAAAGTATTACATATGAAAGCGGGGAAGAACTATTCTTAGTTAAAAAAGAGTTGACATTGACTGGTTTATTGTTCACATCTCCCTCTTTTGCCAGAAAAGGAAAACTCGTGTCATAACGTGACATGAGATCGTTAAAATTAGTGGGCATATTGCACAAGTAATAAACTGGGCTATGATGCATGAGAACTATTCAAGAGGCTGCGATTTTTATTATTAAATTTCTTAGTGGTTGAGTTGTCCAAGGTCCCTGCGAGGCCGAGACAGATGGTTCACTACATGTCATTAAGATGTGAAGGCAAATCTTCAATTTCCATCTAAACAGAGGGTATATAATCAAATTTCTCAATAGTTCGTGGTCTCGTAACAGCGCTTTGGTCAGTTACTTTTTGAATTATGAAACCAATAATTGGTTTTACAAGTTGTTTTGGTCATGTTAGTTTAACAATGAAGTATATCGGTGCTAAGGTGAGATGGGTTGCCGTGTATTACTCCACGTGAGCAATATAATCAAAATCAATCACATTATCGTATAGCGTTTAAAATTCCAAGGGATTCAATTAGACAAGACATCTTGATTCCTAAACATTCTGTTCAGATTTATTTCCAGGTTCCAATATATACGAAATAAATACATGTCAGGTGTATAATGATAGTAAAACTGTAAAAGCTAGCAGCCTCTCTTTGAACTGGAGCTCGTAATTTCATATGAATTAAAAAAACGTGTGTAAATCACGGCCTTCTTTAATCTGCTTTAAGGGCAGGTGTTTCGTTTAGAGCATCCACAATAGTTGTCTCAAATAGCTAGCTGATGCAGAGCTAAGAGAATAATAAAAACAATAACTTATCTCATCACTAGTACTTGATCTCACACGTAATAGACTCAGTTTCTTGAAATATATGAAATCTCCTATCTATTAGCTCATCGCTAGCTATTCTCTTTTCCTCGTATTTTCTATCCACGTAGAAAAAAAAGTAATCTAGCTAGTAAAATAGTTTACCATTGGAATGCTCTTAGAGCCCTACCAAATTTCAGCAGCTCTAACTTGGCATTTTTTGGTTCTATCAAATTTGCTTTGGTTTGATCTCTATTTGTGCCAACAACAAATAATCACGTTTTACGTACAACTTAATATGATATTAACATTACAAATCTTGAGTTCGAATCGTTGACTGTCACGTTGTTATAAAGTGAATTGCTCGCTTTTCTGGTCTCGTCAGTTATTCTAGATTGGTTTGGTACAAAACCAATTTTTTTTTGAATGCAAGCGAGAGATTCGTCGCAAATTTTGATAGGGCGGTTTTCCGACCAAAGTAGCCCTAAATGTTGAAACTTGCTTCCCCTGTCGAACAGCTGATAGCCATCAAAATAGTCAGGTTCAAGTTCTGCAAAGTAGAGAGGTCATGTTAGGATCAACTGTTCTGCTTCTTTCTCAAAGCATAGTGATGCTTCATCTTCTTTTAGAAGGACCTGTGAAGTGCTAGTCAAAATTTATTAGATAGTAAAGTGCCCGTGTAACGGATTTATAATTTTAATAGCAATATATTTAGAGCATAATATATTTATTGTTCACATGTTTAGTAATATATATATTGCGATGATAAGAAAATTTTCAGCGAATCTAACTGTTTATATGCAAAATTCATAGTTTTGTATGCTTTTTTAGAAATTCAACGGTATTCTTAGTTACTGTATGATTTTCAAAAATGTAAAAGTATATTTTTTCTTTCTTTTTTTTTCTATACGTGCTGCATCCATGAGGCTGCATGCGCACCGGGCGTTGGGGCGGGCTGCTGCATGCAGGTGCACGGGCGCGCCCTGGGAGGTGCCGACGAGCAGACTATTTAGCCGCTTTATAATAGTTAAGATTAACAACAAGTATATTTCTTATCCAACTTAAATCATAGTGATGTTCTGCTTCTTTCCCGAGGTATAGTAATGCTTTTTTAGGTAGTCATTGGTCTAAATAGATCTTACGTGTCATTGAGATGTGGAGAATAAAAATCCGATGCGACAAACAAGTTAATGAACAATGAAGAGAGAGTTGAAAAATCATGGATACTAAATCTAATGCAAGACAAGAATCAAGAAAATCAACAGAAATGATTGGAAGAGGAAAAGATAATTAATGGGATCACGATTAGCTTAATCGCATATACACAAAATGAAATAACTAAGAGATTTCAGAGTGACAACTTGAGCAGATTTGCAACGGGACATTATTGTCAAACACTGTAGCTGTAGAATCTATAAAGTTCAGTTTAAGAACATTCCACCGAAACACTGATCGATAGACTCCCGATGTTACCACAATTCATAGTTTCACTTTCATACTGCAGTAGGGACTATTTGGCTATGGATTATTGGTTCCCATACCATGACTAAAATCAGTATTTTCTGTTCAAGATTATGGATCTGTTTGGTTGACAGCCATAATTTGCAACGCCTGCCACACTTGTGGCGAGAAAAGTGTGGCGATAATTTTTCTCGCCATAAGTGTGTCTGACACACTTGTGACGGCCAACCAAATAGGCTCTATTACTATAGTACAAAGAGAAGAATAAGAGGTCTTGTCATCACACCACAAGCATTGCACATTCGGCTCTCGCCCGCAAATTCCAATACATATATGTATGGACAAGATGCTCAAGGGCAGTCTCAACATGTTGTTTTTATATTATTTCTTAAACAATGTCTTATCTTTGTCGTGTTAGAAAAAAATCTCTAATATCATATAGACATATAAGCAAACTTATTTCCTACACAAATATACTATAATGTACAGTACTAGTCTAACATTAAAAATTTAAAAAATAGATATACTCTATCCAGTGAAAAACTATAAAGCTAAAAAAATAGTATTGTTTAATTTATGAAATGACATAGAACACATATCTTATCTTAGTTTACTTATAATTATCTTCTTAATGCATACAACTAGTACTTAACTAAAAAGATTCCTTTAACACTACTTATTTCAAACACTGTGAATGCTCTTAGTATACACTTATAATATTTTTTATACTATTCTCTTTTATCTATCTCACTCTTATTCAATTCAGATTGTGAATTCTGTTATGCATTTTTATGAAATCTAAATTTTTGCAAGATTAGTACCTGGGCCGGCACTAGCCCATTGGGCCGATAGTGCCATAGTGCCGGCCCGACACTATTAATTAGCCTTAGTGCCAGTGTCCTGGGCCACAAACTTGGCACGCCGGGCTAGCACGGCACGCACGAATAAGGTGTAGTGCCTAATCGGGCCGTGCCTATTCGGGTCGTGCCTAACTGTGCTAGGGCCGTGCTAGTGCCGGGCCGCCCATCTGGCCACCTATACTACCAGTACTCCTCTTGGACATAGAACTGGAAAAGACAGCAGTAAGTAGCTGAAGATGGTAAACGATGAGACTTTGGCCATTCGGAAACAAACACACACAAGCCAGTGAAGTGATTGCATGCAAAGATATAAAGGAGAGCATCAACAAGTCAAGCTTTTGGAAGGCTCAATTCTCCATTCTATCAACTTCTCAAAATGTATTATACTACTCCCTCCCAAATATATAAATTGTTATATTCAAATTTTAATTGTGTTCTTTCCATTCCATAATATATCAATCTACTACCAGAGAAGATATTTCATGTTACGATGAATCGGTACAATAGCGCTGTCTAGATTCGTTATACTATAAAATATCTCATCCGGTATTATATCTCATTCGATATTAGATTATTATATTTCAACCGATATTAGATTACTATATTCTAGAGCAATCTTTGTTTTATTAAGACACATTTGGATGAGGAAATTGAGAAGATTTTTAGGGCAATTGAACTATTCTTGTAAATTTCATGCGCTCGAAAAGAGGCCTTAATCATCTCTTATTTACCTTTCTTAGTAAATACATCTACCCACAAACTTCCCTTAGTGTCTCATCATTCCTTATTCAATAACGTGCACCATATTATTTCTCATTAAACTTAATTCATGATAAATAGACTAAGAATGTTCATGTTTTGTAACCAAGGGGTTAATACAAACTCCAAACGATTCCTCTCATTTTTTTTGTATAAAAAAAGAAACTGGAACGGATCCATCTATATGACTAGTTGACTACAATAACTCTTACACAATCTTATCAAATTCCCAACTGAAGGCAAGATAATCACACTCATGAGCTCATGGCCACACAGCAGCTAGCATCCTGATGCAAATACGCTCCAAATTAACCTGTAAATGCTTCAACTATTTCGTTTCCAGCTTCTAATAACAAGATGAAACCAGAATTATGCCACTACTAGTAGGAATTGGACGAAAGGAAGAAGATTATAGTAGTAATTCGAATGACAAATGGATACCTCGATCATGCGTGCTCGATCTTGCACTGATAAGATTTCAGTTCATGACGTTGCCATAGCCCAGCCCGCCAAGGATCAGCGGCACGCTGCCGCCGCTGTACAGGTGGGCGGGCACCGCCGAGGAACTGCCGAGATGCAGGTCGGAGATGCTGGGCACCGCCGGCGCCGGCGTGGGTGGAGTCGTCGTTGCTGGTGGAGGCAAGGGCCGCGGCCGTCGTCGGCGCTGTGGTCGTAGAGGAACCCCTGAACGTGTGGCCGTTGATAGAAACCGACGCCTGGTACGCGAACCCGTCGTCGGGCCGCCGTCCTCGACGGACGTCACCCGGACGCACCGGAACACCGCAGGCGCGCGCACGTGCCGCGGTAGGGCGTCCCTGAACGAGGCGTCTGCATGCGGAGAATTGACGGGGACGAGAAAGCAATGGCGTGCTCAGTTTCTTGGAATTGTGGTGTTTCCTGTGATGTCGTGTGTGGGCGCGTGGGTTGCGCTTACCTTGGTGGCTGGAGGATGTGTCGAAGCTGCGAGGGAGTGGTGGCGTTGGAGGTGGAGGTGCGGGAGGTGGTGGCGGGTGGTGGTCTGGAGCACAGGAGGCGGGGGGTTTCTTGGCGGAGGCGGTCGTGGCGGGGAAGGCGGAGGCCGTGGGACGGGGACAACGCTGGCGGCGAGCTGCTGGCGCTCGCGGCGGCGGGGCGGCGGGTGTTGGGATCCCGGAGAACTTACCCCGGCGAACTCCAGCACCGGCCGCTCTAATACGCGAGAGACAGAAAGCAAAAATGCACAAGGTCTTTTTGGTGCTGCGAACAACCCAGCAGCATTTTCAATTTTCTTCAAGCATCTTGTAGACATAACAAACTATACCAGACTCCAACTTGTGCGGCATGCTGCCAAACAGAACGCATCACGTCCGGCACTCACACCTACGCTCCCTAGGACTCGGACACGCTCTGCATGTTAGAGCTCTATAGACCTGCGCAGCCGAGCTAATGGCTGGCTTATTGACTCCAGATAACCAAGCAACAGGATTACAAAATAACAGCGGGGGACCCAGGTGCCTTGACGTGGGTGGGGCAGTCGAAGCCGCGGCTCTGCAGCAAGTCGGCACCGGTGGTGGTTGCAGTCTTCTTGCCTGGTTGCCGCAGTCGTGGCACGTGGCCGCGCCGGACCCGCCGCTGTAGTCCAGCATGGGGAGCGGCTTCTTGTCAGCGGAGCCAACTCCAGTCGTCGCTGCGACTGCCAGAACCGGATGGCGCTCCGGTCGCCGCAGCCGCGGCGCCCGACGTCTTGGAAGAAGTGTCAGCGTCGAGCGGCCACTGTCCCCCCTGCGAGCAGCGGAAACACTCGCCCGTCGCCGCGCCCCTGTGGTGATGATACGACGCCGCGGGGGCGACGAGCACCATCCCGACGTCGCCACCCGCCGCTATCCCGAAGTTGAGCGCGCGGCGGGGGCCCAGAGACCCGCCCCCGCCGGCGCCAGCCGCATTGAACCCGAGCGACAGGCCGCCACCGCCGGCCGCCGACGCGCCGACCCAGTCCGCGAACGCGCGGAGTCCGACGGGAACCGCCGCCCTGCCGACGACGCCACGCTTGCGTCTCTCCCTCTTCCCTCTCTCCCTCTCTCCTCTCTCACTCGTCCGCCCTCCCGGCTAAAACCAAGCTCCCGTCTCCGCGCAGCACAACCGCAGGCTTTCGACTCAAGAGAGACGAGAGGAAAACTGGAAAAGAGACGGCCAGACGGGAGTCGAGGGAGAGAGAGACGAGGATGGAGGAACCAGGGGGTGTGTGACAGTGTGCTGGCCACTTGTGGAATTCAACAGGATGGCGGGCGGCGGCGTGCCGCGCTCTGAGAAATTGAGATCGAGGCTGCGCGGGAGAGGGTGTGGTGTGTGCCGGGGATCGAGACTGCGGCGGGCACAGAGGCAGAGAGATGCTGAGCGGCTGAAGCTGACGGGCTGCGGCCGCCGTCGGCAGCAGCGGCAGCGAGCGGTAAAGGCAGCAGCGCCGGCTTCCCATTGGGCATCACGCCTGCCGCATGCAGTCGCTGCTACTACCCTAGGGGCTAGGGCTCTGTAGGCCGGCAGGCATATCTCATGCTCGGCAAATCTGTCGTTTGCTTTCCAAGTATTATCTTGTACCATCGTACTCCTCCGGTGTACAAATAATCGTCGTTTTGGTTTTTATTGAGAGTGTACAAATATTAGTCATCCCGTCAATCGAAGCATTGCAATGAGATGTGGCCATCGGGAGTTGAACTTAGGTAGCACCACTAAAATCTAGGCTCCATAACCAATTGAGATAACTCTTGTAACTTTATTTAATATCACCTTGGTATGTGTAATTTTGTCTAAACGACTAATATTTGTACACCGGAGGGAGTATATGTTTAGACATAAGATTAATATGAATTTATTAAAAAATAATGTAGAATCGTAAATTATGCGTGACACAAATTTAGTCTCATCACATTAAATGCTTAGATAATATTTTAGAGTATTAAATACAGACTATTTACAAAACTCATTCATAATCGGTGGATTATTCATGAGACAAATCTAATTAGTCTAATTACATTATGATTATATAATGTTATGCTACAGTAAATAATTGTTAATAATATATATTAGATTTAATAAACTTGTCGCGAATAATCCTCCGATTCTGTAATTTTTTATAATCAGTTGAAGTTTAGTCTATCAAATTGATATCTAAATATATCATGTGACACGGACTAAATTTTAGTCCATAGAACCAAACACCCCCTAAGCCTAATTATTCCATGATTAGCAAA
>JAAALK010000082.1:47880567-48043583 GCA_019279435.1 Zizania palustris | reverse complement strand
TCAAGGTTCTTCATACCTTGGACCCAAAGATCTGGGAGATCAAGGTATCCTCTATCGTTGAGAGCACTTCTTACGATACCTTGACCATTTCTGAGTTATTTAGCAAGCTGAAGGCCACTGAGGTAGATATCCAGCTGAGATCAAATCTCACTGGTTCGGGATCAAAATCCCTGGCCCTTGCTACACCTTCTGTTGATCCCTCTGCTGTGAGTTGTGCTGGGTTCTCTTTGATGTCTATCACTGAGGACCAGCTTGAGTCTTTGGGAGATGATGAGTTGTGTCTGTTTAACAACCGGGTGCGTCGTGTCTATGACAAAAGAATGTTCAAAAGACACGGCACAAAATCCGGATGCTTTGAGTGTGGTGATCCAGGACACTTCATCGCCGACTGCCCCAAGCGCAACGGCCACAAGAAGGGCACCAGTGGCAGCTTCCACGACTCCGGCAAGCATGAGAGCTCATCCTTCAACAAGGGCAAGCCGAAGACTCGTTTCTTCAAGAAGGCCCTGAAGGACTACCGGCGATGAGAACAAGAAGCGCGACAAGGCCTTCTTCGCCGAGATGGAGAAGAGCTACTCCAAGCAGTCCACGTCTTCTTCCTCTTCATCAAGCTCAAGCGATGAGGAGATCGTCATCAGGAAAGGGAAGGACAAGGACGATCCGGCGGGCCTCTGCTTCATGGCCTTCGGAGACAAGCCGAAGAGCCGCTCACACCAGCGCCGAAGATCCCGCAAGAGCTTCTGTTCAATGGCTCTTGGGGATAAGGAAGAAAAGAGCTCCTCCGACGACTCCGACGACGACGATAGCAAGGTATCATCATATGAGCGCGAAATTGTTGATTTACTTGAGAGCAATCGTCAGGAGTTGAAGTATCGGGAAAAACTGCTTAGGGGGCTAAGAAAAGGATAGATGAGTTAGAAAGTGAGCTTGCCGTAGCCAACGGCAGAGTTGAGAGTCTATCTTCTTCCCCTTGCTTGGGTGGTAGCAGTGAGTGCCCGAAGTGTGAGGCGCTCCTGTGTGACCTGTCGACTTTGAAGTCTAGGTACACAGAAAGGGTTGATGAGAGGGATGCTTTGGCCACTGAGCTTGAAAGCGCTCAGCTGGAGCTGAAAGATGCTCAAGCCAATGTCGTCACACCCTGTGTTCATTGCCCAACTCATCTAGCTGCCTTAGCTGAGCTGAAATCCAAGGGCGATGAGCATTTGGGTGATTTGGAGAGGTTAAGAACTGAGCTTGCGCAGACTAAGCTAGAGCTTGAGACATTGTCAGTTCCACCCACTGTTTGTGAGAACTGTCTGTCTCTTAGAATGGAGTTGATCAAGCTGAAATCTGAAAAGTCTGTCCAAGTGGAGAGTGAGTGTGAGACCTGCTTGTCTCAGGTGGAGGTACTAGCTTCCTTGAGAGAGGAGCTAGCTGATTCTCAGAATGAGAATTTTTATCTCCGGTCTATCCTGAGTTGGATCAGTGCTAGAGAGCCACAACTCGGCATGATGATCCAGCAGTTCAAGAGGCAGGATGGGTTTGGGGTAGGTTATACCTACACCAAGGCTGACTTTGAGAGTGCCATTAGCCGGGCAGTGGAGTGGAGTAAAATGACTCCAGAGTAGAGGTATCCCAAGACCCACTCTACTGAGTCTTCCCTGGCTTGTCAGCCCAAGGATGGAGTGATCAATGAACCACCTAAAGCTCCACCCAAGAAACCTATCTGGGTTCCTAAGCCCAAACACCTCCACTCCTCTTTAGATTCTCTTCCTGGACCCTCTCAGCCCAAGAAGACCACACCAAACACTACCAAGCCCAAGAACCTCAAGCCTCAACCACATCCCAAGAAGCCTACCTATCATTGTGAGTATTGTCAGAGAGACGGGCATCTTGCGGAGTTTTGCTTCAGGAGGAAGCGGATTGAGAGAGCAGAGAGGGCTCGTAGTGATCAGGTGCAGTTCTACCAGCAGGGTGGTAGACTGCATGTTCCTCGGCGCGGGGAGAGGCTAGAGGCCAGGCCGCGTCGTGTAGGTGGTGTTAGAGGAGACGGCTTTCTTACCCGTGCTCCAGTTGGTGGTGTTCGTTCCGGCAGAGTCCCAGACCGAGTTGGCTACGGTTCTGGACCTCGTGGCCGAAGGGTTAGGAAGAACCGTGGACCGCGTTTTGAGCCGCGTTTTTGGTCCAAACTCTTTTGATGGTTTTCGCTTTCCATCTTTTGAGCAGATGGCTCGACACTGGTTTAGCTCTTTTGCTAAACCTGGTGCCGGACCATTTGCTCCCACTTACAGACATTGATTGTGCAGGACCGGGGATTGGAGGATGTTTGGATCATGGACTCAGGATGCTCTCGCCACATGACGGGACATCGCAGATGGTTCTCCAGTCTCACTCCCCCGAGCTCCAAAGAGTACATCACATTCGGGAACAGCGGTCAAGGGAAAGTAAGTGGCATAGGCTCAATCAACATTTCAGACCATTTCTCTTTAAAGAATGTTGCTTTGGTTAAAAATCTGAACTTTAATTTAATCTCTGTGTCGCAACTTCTTGAGGATGGTTTGGAAGTGCGCTTTAAGAAGGGCAATTCTTCTGTGGTTGACTCTAGAGGGTCTTTGGTTTGTCAGATTTTACCCTTCGGTAAAGTTTTTCGAATTGACTTCTCTAGTTCTTTTGGCCCTTCTCGCTGTTTGATTGCTGGATCTTCTTCTGAGCTCTGGAAGTGGCATAGGAGGTTAGGTCATTTGAGTTTTGATCTGCTAGTCAGGTTAAGCTCTATGGACCTCATCCGAGGATTGCCCAAGCTTAAGATGGAGAAGGATCTAGTTTGTCATCCCTGTCGTCATGGGAAAATGGTTGCCGCTTCTCACTCACCTGTGACTCAGGTGATGACTTCGTATCCAGGCGAGCTTTTACATTTGGACACTGTAGGTCCAGCTCGGGTACGCTCAGTCGGTGGGAAGTGGTATGCACTAGTGATTGTTGACGACTTTTCTCGTTTCTCGTGGGTTTTCTTTTTGGAGTCTAAGGATGAAACTTTTCAAGTTGTCCATGACCTGATTTTGAAGCTGAAGAATGAGAACAATGGTCGGATGCGAGCAATTCGCTCCGACAACGGCTCTGAGTTCAAGAACTCTCAATTCGTCAGCTTCTGTGGTGATCAGGGTCTGGACCATCAGTTTTCTTCTCCTTATACTCCCCCACAGAACGGCGTTGTGGAACGAAAGAACCGCACGCTAGTTGAGATGGCCAGGACGATGCTCGATGAGCACAGGACTCCTAGGCGTTTTTGGGCTGAGGCCATGAACACGGCTTGCTATCTGGCCAACCGCATTTTTCTTCGAGCTTACATTGGTAAGACATCATATGAGTTGCGGTTTGGCAGACAGCCCAAGGTAAGCCACTTGCGAGCGTTTGGCTGCAAGTGCTTTGTGCTCAAGAAGGGAGGGCATTTGGACAAATTTGAGTCTCGTTGCTGGGATGATATTTTTCTTGGTTATGCTTTGCATTCACGAGGTTTTCGCGTTTGGAACCTCGAATCTCAGTTGCTTGTCGAGACTTGTGAGGTTTCATTTGATGAGTCCTTGCCTTCTTTGACTCCTTCTTTTGAGCTTTCTGGTGTCGATGAGCTCGGAGAGTCCATCTTCGAGGAAGATGAGGATACTCCAGCTGCTGTTGAGGGCGGGCCTTCTGCATCCCCCGTAGAGCCCACACCTTCTGTGACTTCGACTGATGATGAGGGCGGGCCTCTGATCACTTCTTCCACTTCGATCGAGCCCCCTCAGTCGAGTCCAGAGGTGCCAGCTGCTGACTCCGGTGAGGTGACTTCAGATCACCAGGGAACCCGAGCTGTTCAGCGTGACCATCCCTCAGAGCTCATCATTGGTGATTTGACTGAGAGGACTTTGCGTTCTTCTGCCTCTCTCGCTGTGTTTGCTGAATCTGCGTTTGTTGCATCTTTTGAGCCTAGAGACGTCTCTCATGCTCTTTCTGATTCAAATTGGATTAATGCTATGCAAGAAGAGCTTGAGAATTTTGTCCGCAATCGGGTTTGGACATTAGTTGAGCCGCCATCAGAATGCAACCCCATAGGCACCAAGTGGGTGTTCAAGAACAAACAAGGTGAAGATGGGGTTGTGGTGCGCAACAAGGCTCGACTAGTTGCCCAGGGTTATTGCCAAAAGGAAGGTATTGACTTTGAAGAAACCTTCGCTCCTGTTGCCCATCTTGAGTCCATTCGCATTCTTTTAGCATTTGCCGCTTCAAAGGGTTTTAAGCTTTTTCAAATGGACGTTAAGAGTGCTTTTCTGAACGGGTACATAGAAGAGGAGGTTTATGTTAGGCAACCCCCCGGTTTTGAGAACCCTAAGTTTCCTCGACATGTTTTTAAATTGCACAAAGCTTTATACGGGTTGAAACAAGCCCCCAGGGCTTGGTATGACCGGTTAAAGCAGTTTTTGTTGGGGAAGGGTTTTGTGATGGGTTCTGTGGACAAAACTCTTTTCTTGCTCAGAGATGCTTCAGATTTCTTAGTTGCTCAGATTTATGTGGACGATATTATCTTTGGCGGTACTACTGATTCTCTTGTGTCCAAGTTTTCTGAGCAGATGCACAGTGAGTTCGAGATGAGCCTCATGGGTGAGCTCAAGTACTTTCTAGGGCTCCAGATCAAGCAGACCAAGGACGGCACCTTCATCCACCAAGGTAAGTACACTCGTGACATGTTGAAAAAATTTGACTTTGGTGGTGAGATGAAGCCGCAGATGACCCCGATGGGCACTTCTGGGGGTCTGGACAAGGACGAGAGCGGCGTCAAGGTCAACGAGAGAGAATTTCGAGGGATGATCGGGTCGCTGCTGTACTTGACGGCGACTAGGCCAGACATACAGTTCGCCGTGGGACTGTGCGCACGCTTCCAGTCTTCACCACGCGCGTCTCATCGGCAGGCTGTCAAGCGCATCTTCAGGTATCTCACTTATGCGCCTGATCTTGGTCTCTACTATTCAGCATCATCTTCTCTTGATTTATCTGGCTTTTCGGACGCTGACTTTGGTGGGTGCCGGTTGGATCGCAAGTCGACTTCCGGTACTTGCCAGTTTCTTGGTTCTTCTCTTGTCTCTTGGTCTTCTCGAAAGCAATCTGGAGTTGCTCTTTCGACCACAGATGCTGAGTATGTAGCTACTGCTAGCTGCTGCTCACAGTTGGTTTGGATGATTTCCACTCTGCGAGATTTTGGGTTGTTCTTTCCTACCAGAGTTCCTTTGTTTTGCGACAGCACCAGTGCTATTAGTGTAGGGAAAAACCCATGTCTTCATTCAAAAACCAAACACATTGATGTGCGCTTTCACTTTTTGCGGGATCAATATGAGAAAGGTGTCATTGACCTTGTTCATGTTGATACCCATCATCAGTTGGCTGACATTTTCACCAAACCCCTAGATCAGTCTACTTTTGAGCGTTTACGAGGGGATTTGGGTGTTGTGTATCCTTTCTAGGATATTTTGCGTCAGTTTTTCTTTCTTCTTTACTCTTTTCTTGAGTCTTTTTGTGTGTGTTCATATCATACATATTCACATATCACACTTTTGAGCCTGCTTCTGTTATATGATTAAACTGCTTTACTTATTCTAGCTGGTACATGCTTTTGATTACTCGTCGATGATCATGCTTTGTTTCAGTTCATTTGATATGTCTGATATCTGTCATATGCATGGCTTTTACGCTTTCAACTTGAAAAATGATCACCATTGCTTCTGGTAACTAGCATGTGTAGGCTGAGTGCTTTTGCTATCTGTTACATGCCTTGTAGCTAGTTCATCACATAGATGCAGATATGCAACTTGGACATCTTTATGCTTTAACATGGAAAATATGCTATAAAATGATAAAAAATCAAAAAATGAATGAAAAATTCCATGCCTTTTTATGCTTGAGTTGAAAAGATCCAAGTGGGTTTGCTTTGTCGCATTGCATTGTTCTGGACTGCTTACCATAGCACTTTGGTATGAACTAGGACAGTGTAGTGTATGCCAAGACCAATGTCTTAAGCTTCCGATGGTCCAGTTTTGGCCTAGGCTTGACTTGGTCGGTTAGCATAAGGTTTGACATGCAAATAACCCTTGGCACAAATGAAAAAGGAAAAATGAAAAAGCCTGAACATTTAACAAGATAACCAGTTTGCTGAAGCACTTTGTTTTGAACAATGTTTATCTTGGTAGACATCAGTTAGCTTCTGCATCTCATGCTTTACCTTGCTTATTAACTAGGAAATATGGTGATGTTTTGTTTTGCAAAAACTGAAAAATGCGTGCTAATGACTTTCTTTAGATATCATCTGTTGCACTGATCATGCCATGTGTCTTAAGACAGTATGTCTGTTGCTATACTTGTTAGATGTTGTAATTGCAGTCAATCATATCTGAGAAGCATGCTTTCTACACTCCACCTACACCCCAGCTGAATTCACTGCATATTTTGAGGGGGAGTTGCTTTTCAGGGGGAGTCTGTGTCTCTTTTGAGTGCTTGATGAGTTTACTTGTCAACAAGGGGGAGAAAATTTGGGATCAGAGTTTAAGGGGGAGTTAGTTCTTACTCTGTCGATATCCTTGTTGTTCTGAAATCACACTCATTTTGAGCTTTTACGTTTTGGTTAACCATAATGACCGTTTCTTGCTTTTGGTTGGCTTTTGGTCATTAGGGTTAAACTTTTACCTCATTTCTTCTTCTTCTTTGTTTTCTTGTGTTTTGTTTTCGTGTTTCCACATTTGTTCACAGGTGTTGAAGAGCTGAGAATTGAGGAGTGTTGACAATGCACTCATCAAGGGGGAGATTGAGGAGCCATGCTGAATAGCGTGGGCCTCATGGCTCTAGAAGTGATGAGTCATTGTCAACGATAGTCAAAGAGGACTGAAGAAGAGAGGAGATCTGCTGTTTTATGGGCCGCGTGTGACTCAGGTACACGGGCAGCGAGCGACTGTCGGGCAGAGGAGGCTGCGAAGTCGGGCTGGCCCAATCCGGGTGCATGGGCCAGAAGCAGTAGAAGACCCACTGGGCTGTTGACCAGGATTGACTCAGGTACACGGGCGGTGAGTGATTGCCGGGCTGAGAGAGCTGCGGAATCGGGCCGGCCCAATCCGGGTACCTGGTGCAAAGTCGGTGGAGGCTTTGTCAGTTTCGGCGCAAAACTGACGACCGTCGATCTTGTATCCGACTGTCCAGAAGAGAAGCCGTAGTCGCTACGAAAACTTAGCTTCCGGATAAGTCATCTGTAACTCTAGGCCCACAGTCAGTCTGTCGTGTCTGTAAAAATACCTAAGGGCAGTAGAGTCTTTTCCTTTATTTTTGAGTCTGTAAAAACCCTAAGGGGCAGGTAGAATATTCCTAGTGTTGGGCTGCCTATAAATAGGACCCCAACCCCTAGGGTTTGGACTACCCTTTTGCTGAAAATCAATACTACTCCTTTGGGTCATTTTGTTTCTTGCATTCTCTCTCCCCTGTTCATGCGTGGGTCACCAGGCAACAAGCCTTGTTCTTCCTGAAGTTTTTAAGTGACTTTTTGTTGTCTGGGAGAGCTTTTAATCTGGCTGTTTTTGCTTGTGCGAAGCATTTTTGTGCACTGCAGTTCATTCTCTGTGCGTGCGATCAATTTATTTGGAACAGAAGCTTCTCTGTTGTATGTGTTCTTCGTGAGAAGTAGTACTAGTTCTTGCTGTTGCAAGTAGTACTACTACTCTGTAGCAAGTAGTACTACTTTCCTGTAGCTACAGTATGCTAGTACTTTAGCCTTGCTTTTCCCGAGTTGCTTTTTGATCGAGTTGGCAGGGTCAAAGTCTCTTTTCTTGTGTGAAGTCCAACTCTGTGTTGCAGACTTCGAATCTGCAAGCTTCGAATCTGCAGGCTTCGAATCAGCAGACTTCGAATCAGCAGACTTCGAATCTGCAAGCTTCGAATCAGCAGACTTCGAATCTGCAAGCTTCGAACCTGTAGACTTCGAATCAGCAGGCTTCGAATCAGCAGGCTTCGAATCAGCAGACTTCGAATCTGCAAGCTTCGAATCTGCAGACTTCGAATCTGCAAGCTTCGAACCTGCAGGCTTCGAATCAGCAGACTTCGAATCTGCAAGCTTCGAATCTCCAGACTTCGAATCTGCAAGCTTCGAACCTGCAGACTTCGAATCAGCAGACTTCGAATCTGCAAGCTTCGAATCTGCATACTTCGAATCTGCATACTTCGAATCTGCAACCTTCGAATCTGCATACTTCGAATCTGCAACCTTCGAATCTGCATACTTCGAATCTGCATACTTCGAATCTGCATACTTCGAATCTGCATACTTCGAATCTGCATACTTCGAATCTGCATACTTCGAATCTGCAACCTCAGAATCTGCAACCTCAGAATCTGCAACCTCAGAATCTGCAACCTCAGAATCAGCAAACTTCGAATCTGCAGACTTAGTCAATCTGTTCTCGCGTTGCTGTTTAGTTTTTCTTTTTAAAATGCGTTGGGTTTTGGGAGCAGGCCATTGATTCGAAAGAATTTTTAGGCGCCCATTCACCCCCCCTCTGGTCGCTACTTTCGGTCCTACAAATGTTCTGATTGGTGCAATGAATATAGCAAGACAGGTTTTAGACACGCACACTATACTATATTGTGTTTTAGCTATGTCTTATGCTTGGAGTACCGTGCAGCAGTGTCAGGGTTGTACATGTCCTTAGGGCATGTACAATGTGTGTCTTGAGTTGTGTCTTCGGATGTGTCTAAGGGGGTAAATGTAAAAAAAATCAAAACACGTCTCTTAATGAAGACACTGTGTCTTGGTTCTATGCTCGAGGCATAGGACTAGTTGATTGGTCAATTTAATTTATTGAATGCTCTGATTGGTGCAATGAACATAGCAAGACACATGTTTTAGACACGCCCACTATACTATATTGTGTTTTAGCTATGTCTTATGCTTGGAGTACCGTGTGTTGGGCTTTTGCCCGTGCGTTAAATGGGCCAAGGCCCAGGTGGGTGGAGGAACAAAAGCAGCAGCCGTAGCTGCTGCTGCCCTAGCGATTGAGCGGCTGCTCCCGAGCAGCACGCTCTCGCGATGGTGGCGGCGGCTGCGTGCTGCGCTCGCACGACGTGGAGGCGTGGGCGCGGAAGCCGGAGATCCCCGGATCTCTCGTGCAGGCCGGTGCTACTCCACGTACAGGTTCCCTCTCCTATTTGAGTACGCTTTCCTCCTCTCTTGAATATACACAAGAAGCACAACTCCCTGGAAAAATCCCCTCTTCTCTGATCTGATTTTTGGGGTGATTTTGAGACTGGTAATTGCTGATTCGTTGGCTTGCCGGATCACCGGAGTTGCTGATTCGCTTGTGGTGGTTGTGTTGTCTGGATCGGCTTTGGTCCCTTTGGCCAAGGGCTGGACACCGTGGTCCTGTTGCTGCGCTCTCTTCACCTCGGGCCTTCTGGTGACTTTCACGGGAAGGTGACGGCTTTGTATCTCCGAAACACTCGCTGTTGATTGCGTCCGTGCAGCGGCGATATTGTTTTCTGGGACAGCGACTTCGTCGTGCCTAGCCATTCTTCATTCCGGCTTGAATCCGGAACTCAGTGAGTTGATATCTGAGAAACCAAGGATGGTTTCGGTATTGTGATGAGTGATTGACAGGCTTTTACCCTCTGTTCGAAGGGTACCTCCGGAGGGGCTTCGGAGGTGGTACCTCCGAAGGGTGTTCGGAGGTGTGTCACCGGAGTGTGTTCGGTGTTTGCTTGCTGCAGCTGTGCAGCGGAGTGTACCTGTCGGAGGGGTCCTGACAGTACGCGATGACTGGGTTCGTACCGATGGCTTCGGTACTTTGGGCGGTACACCGGAGTGTGTACCGGAGGTTGCTAACCCGGAGAGGTCTCCGGAGTACTGGATACACTTGTTTGCTTGTCTGTGGTGCGCAGGGACTTCGGAGGCGACGGACAGGGTTCGAGCCAGGTGAACCTGGGTCAAGCGGGTGGCTTGATGCCAGGGGAGCGGGGAGCTCCGTCACGGTGGCTGCGAAGGTGGTCCGGGTCGGTCCTCGGGTCGAAGCGTGCCAGGTGAAGGCAGAGAGTGCGGAGTGTGGCTCCGGCTGAAGGTACTCCGAGACAAAGTCCTCGGAGGTGAGGCACTTCGAAGGTACTCCGGATGGAGTGACTTCGGAGTTGGTGGACCAAGTCCTCTGCGGAGGCAAGGAGTTCGAAGTGTGCTCCGGAGGGAGACACTCGAAGGTACCCGACGAAGGTCTCAGAAGTCGAGGCGCATCGAAGGCATGGTCCGGGTGAGGCTCGTCGAGGAGTGTGCTCCGGGAGAGGCACTGCGACGGAGTGCTCATGGAATGCTTCATGCGGAGGCCTTGGACGAAGGAGGGACTTCGAAGGGTGGTACTCCGAAGGTGGGCTTCGGAGTGAGGATGACTTGTGGTGCTTCGGCCATGCATGGCTTCGGTACACGGACGGACGGTGTTCGAGCTCGGAGTAGCTGCGAAGCCGTGGTGATCCACTCCGGAGGTGGTGGTGCGAAGGCCCAAGGGCTTTGACGGCTTCGGCTCAAAACCGTCACTGTATCGAAGGTCTTCTTCGGCGGAGCGAAGGCCAACCGGCTGCAGGCTTCTCGCCGAAGCTACCGCACCCCTCGCGTGCGAAGGGAGGTTCCAGAAGTCAACTCTGTAAAGGCTGACACTGTCTGTTCTGGAAAAGGCTGACACTGTCCCCTCTGCAGCTGACAGAGAAGCCTCCAAAATAAAGGTGGACTACCTTTTGTACCCCTTAGTTCTGTAGAGACAAATCTGTTGTAAACCCTAGGGGTAAAGTAGTCACTTCCTTAGGATGAAGCCGTGGGCTATAAATATGGGAGCTCGGTAGGTAACATTTAACACTTTGAGCATTTACTGTTGAGCTCCTGTAGACAGACCTCACTGTATTCATTCTGAGTTCAATACATTTTGTGTTCCTTGTTCAAGCGGCGAAGCCCTGCTTCTGTGTGCTTTTGCTTGAGCTCGTATTGCATACTTCGCTAGTTGTAGTTCACCGAAGCCTGTCTTGGCGAAGGGTGTTTTTATCGCGAAGTGTGTTTTACAGTGTGCTGTCGCTCTGTGTAACACGAGGCAAGACCTCGCTGCTTACTAGCGAAGCCCTGTTCTGTTCCCGTAGTGCTTCTTGTGTCGAAGCCCTTAGCGTAGTCCATTTGCGTGTGCGTGTAGACCTTCGGGTACGAAGCCCAGCACCCGTTGCTGTCGCCAAGTACTTGGTCGAAGTCCTCAGAGGGCTGTCCACTCTTGCGAAGGGTGAAGTGCGAAGCCTGCTCGAAGCACCTCGTGTGCGGAGCCTGCACTGACTTAGCAGAGTAGTTTTCCGAGGGTTGTTAGTGGAGCGAAGTCTTCTTGGCTTCGAACTTTTGCTCCTGCGAAGCCTGTGTTCGGAGCTGTCGAAGTACCTCCGAACCAGACCTTCGAAGGTTGTGTTCGAAGCCTGTTCCGCAGAAGACAGAACAGAACCGAAGGCTAAGTTTTCAGCCAGATTTTTTAAAAGCTCCCATTCACCCCCCCTCTGGTCGCCGTTTCCGGTCCAACAATATCTATTCTTGTGTGTGCTAACTCATTGGCTTGCTGGAACAAATGCTCTGTGAGGATTACATATTAAAAGAGGCTATATGATCAAATTGTGATATATTCTGGTATAGTTCCGTATCCTATATAGAACTGGTTGCACTGCCCTCTTTGTATTGATCTAGATATTTAGCACTGTGATATATTTATTGCTAGGCTAGTTAATTCAGTTCATATAAGTTACAACTTACTGTTGTCCCCTTTTGATGATCTGATCAAGTGCTGAATTAAATAGAACTATTAGTGGTTGCCTGCGAATTTTATCACTTGTCATCTAGTTCTGTTGATCAAGGGCAGTGCTGATCAGTACATTAGTTCTATACTGTTGATCATATATATAGCCTGTGACCTTGGTTTAATTGTCGTTGGAAGGCTGTTCTCAGCAACCCGACACTGATTAATTAATCTGAGAGCAATCCCTGTTATAAACTGAGCTATGTTGCTGTTTATACATTCCCTGATAGTACTGTATGTCATGGTGGAATATGCAATAAACATGGTTTATTTTCGTTCTGAAAATACATGCTTAATGGTATTGTTCATTGTCATATTTCATGATATGAGTACTGTAGTGTGGCTGTTTGTAGCTGGAAATAATTTCAATATATCATTGCTTATACCGCAATTATTACAACAGTCCAGAAAACAATATTCTATGGCCTCCGGTAGTAGTGACGTGGTGAAGCCTGAGGTTTTTGATGGCACCAGCTTTAAACGCTGGCAGGCACGCGCTAGACTTTGGCTGCTGGACCTTAAGGTTTTTTGGGTGATTTCGGATCCTCCTCAGCTCCCACTAGAGGAAGACACGCATAAGCGCTGGGAGGATGCGAATCATGCAGCCCTAGCTCGTTTGTTGGCTGTCTTAAACAATAGGTTGTTTGACGTCTACTCTAACTACACTACGGCAAAGGAGTTGTGGGATGACCTCGAGCTAAAGTTCGCAGAAGGGGACAATGGGAACGAGAGCTTTATCACTGAGAATTACCTGAACTATAAGATGACAGAGAGTAGGCCCATTATGGAACAGGTCCATGAGCTTCAGCTTCATGTGAGGGATCTGCACCAGTATGGATGCACACTCCCTGAGACGTTTCAGGTTAATGTGATGCTGGCCAAGTTACCGCCTTCATGGCGTGACTTTGTGACCACTCGTCGACATATGAAGGAGCGCCTCACTACTAGCGAGTTGCAGGCAGCTATAAATGTCGAGGAGAAGGCGCGTGGCAGCGGAAAGGGTTCCTCTTCCCAGGTTCAGGCTCATCATGTGGATGTGAAGAACTCCAACTCCAATGCTGGTGGAAAGAAGAACAAGAACCCTAGCAACCCAACTAGCGTCAAGGCAAAGCAAATGAAGAGGAAGAAGAAGGAGGAGCTGGTCTGCTATGTTTGTGGAGTTCCTGGGCACACTGCTCGCAGGTGCCGTGATCGCAAGGGCAAGGGACCAGCCCCGAATCAGCAGAGCGGTCGCAAGGCTGAGGCGCACGTTGCAGTGGCTCCTTCCGGCTCCACTGACGGGTATGCACCTAGAGCCTTTATGGCTGATTCATCATTAGATTGGTGGATTGATACAGGTGCAACGCGCCACATCTGTGCTGATCGATCCTCATTCTCTTCTTTTCAGGGTCAAAATTGTGGATCCGTCTTGATGGGCAATGGAGCTGCAGCACAAATACGAGGTGTTGGCCAGGTCTGCCTGAAGCTCACTTCGGGCAAGACACTGATTCTTCGTGACGTGCTGTTCGTGCCCACCATGAGAAGAAATTTGCTTAGTGGTTCTGCACTTTGTAGGCAGGGCGTCAAGTTAGTTTTTGAGTCCAATAAGGTCGTGTTGACCAAATTTGGTAATTTCGTAGGCAAGGGTTATGAGAGTGGTGGCATGTTCTGCCTCTCTGTCTTGAGTCATAATAACATTTCCATCTATAACGTAGTTTGTAATAAAGTTAATGATCTATGGCATTCTCGTTTATGTCATGTCAACTTTGAGGCTATTGTGCGGCTAAGCAAAATGAATTTAATTCCAGATTACAGCTACGATAAAAACTCAAAGTGTGAAGTGTGTGTGCAAGCCAAGCAGCCCCGAAAACCATTTCATTCGGTTGAAGGGCGAAGCACTTCTCCACTTGAGCTTGTGCATTCAGATCTTTGTGAAATGAATGGAATATTTTCAAAAGGTGGCAAACGTTACTTTCTAACTCTCATAGATGACTGTACTAGATATTCATATGTCTATTTACTTAAGACCAAAGATGAAGCACTAGAATATTTTAAAATTTATAAGGCTGAAGTGGAAAACCAACTAGAAAAGACTATTAAACGGTTGAGGTCAGATCGTGGAGGTGAATATATCTCCAGGGAATTCTCTCTTTATTGTGAAGAATGTGGTATTATTCATGAGACCACACCTCCTTATTCTCCACAATCTAATGGAGTGGCCGAACGAAAGAACCGGACTTTATGTGACTTAGTTAATTCTTTGTTGCAAAGTTCAGGTATGTCGGTCCAATGGTGGGGAGAGGCGATTCTCACAGTAAACTATGTCCTTAACAGGGTGGCACCCCGCAATCGCGAGGTGACGCCTTATGAAGGATGGAAGGGGAGAAAACCAAACCTGTCTCATCTTCGTACTTGGGGCTGCTTTGCAAAGGTTAATTTGCCCGTACCGAAGAAGAGAAAATTAGGTCCTAAAACCGTGGACTGTGTTTTTCTAGGATATGCTGCTAATAGCACAGCCTATAGGTTTCTAGTGATTAAATCCGAGACAAATGAGGTTGCAATTAATACCGTCATGGAGTCTCGTGATGTAACTTTTTTTGAGTCTATTTTTCCTATGAGAGCAAATGAAATAATCTCACCAGAGTGCTCTCATGAGCACTACTCTATTCCTCCTGAAGTGGCTGAGCCCGCTCCTGAATTGGAGTTGAGGAGGAGTAAGAGACAGAGGACTGAAAAGTCATTTGGTGATGATTTTGCCATCTATCTAGTGGATGATGAACCACGAACCCTTTCAGAGGCATATGCATCTCCTGATGCAGAGTACTGGAAGGAAGCAGTCCGTAGTGAGATGAACTCCATCGTCGCTAATGGAACTTGGGAGATCACTGATCTTCCGAGTGGGTGCAAGCCAGTGGGTTGCAAATGGATTTTTAAAAGAAAGATGAGACCTGATGGTACTATAGAAAAGTACAAGGCCCGCTTAGTGGCTAAAGGTTTCACTCAAAAGGAGGGAGAAGATTATTTCGACACTTACTCTCCTGTGGCGAGATTACCCACCATACGAGTGCTTCTTGCACTAGCTGCTTCGTTAAAACTCCATGTCCACCAAATGGATGTAAAGACTGCTTTTCTAAATGGAAAGCTACATGAGGAGATTTATATGGAGCAGCCTGATGGTTTTGTAGTAAAAGGCCAGGAGAATAAAGTTTGTCGCTTGATTAAGTCCTTGTATGGTCTCAAGCAAGCCCCCAAACAATGGCATGAAACATTTGATAATACATTGACATCGGCTGGGTTTTGTGTAAATGAAGCAGACCGATGTGTGTATTACAGATTTAAAGCAGGCAGAGGTGTCATTCTATGTTTATATGTAGATGACATATTGTTGCTTGGGACTGATTTAGATGTCATTATGGAGGCGAAAAATTTTCTCTCCTCTAATTTTGACATGAAGGACTTAGGAGAAGCTGATGTTATTCTTAACATTAAGCTGATTAAAATCAGAATGGAATAACTCTCTCTCAGACCCATTACGTGGAAAAGATCCTAACCCGCTTTGGGCATATGGACTCTAAATCTGTTTCCACACCTTATGATCCAAATATGAGGCTTTGCAAGCACACTGGTGAAGGAGTTAATCAACTCCTGTACTCACAAATAATTGGATCCTTGATGTATCTTTGTAGTGCTACGAGACCTGACATCTCATATGCGGTATGCAGATTGAGTCGTTATACGGCCAATCCCGGAGATGATCATTGGGTAGCATTGCATAGAGTTCTCAGGTATTTAAAAGGTACCATGAGACTTGGAATCCATTATTCTGGTCATCCCGTAGTCTTAGAAGGATTCAGTGATTCTAACTGGATTAGTGACTCGGATGAGATGAAGGCTACAAGTGGATATGTATTCACTTTAGCAGGTGGGGCTGTTTCTTGGAAATCTGCCAAGCAAACAATTATTACACGCTCTACCATGGAGGCTGAACTAGTAGCTCTAGATTCAGCAACAGTAGAGGCGGAATGGCTCAAAGAGCTTCTTTCTGACCTACCAGTGCTGGAGAAGCCGATTCCAGCAGTCTTAGTATACTGTGATAACCAAACTGTTATAGTTAAGGTTAAGAGTAGAAAAGACAATATGAAGTCCTCGAGGCATATTAAGAGAAGGCTTAAGTCTACTCGGCATGCGAGAGAGACGGGTGTAATTGTTGTAGAATACACTCAGTCTGGTAGCAACCTTGCTGATCCTTTTACAAAGGGTTTGTCTAGGTCTACTATCGATGCAGCATCCAAAGGTATGGGACTTATACCCTGCTAGAAGTAACCAACAGTGGAAACCCATCTTGAAAGAGTGGAGATCCCACGAATCAAGCTCTGGGACAACGTAGCTTGTGTGGTACTGTCAAGCACACTTCAATATTGGTCCCGTTCGCTGCTGTGCTAACTACTGTATGGAAGGTTGAGGTAACACCTCTTAATGAGTTTTGAGCCTTGCATAAGGCTAGGGAATTGTCCTACAGAATTCCCTTGAAAAAACAAACCTATGTGAGCTGATTGTGAGGTCGCAATCTGTGAGAGTTCAAGGGTATACTCTCTAATGAGCTCATGAAAAGATACAAGGACATGACCGTAACGTCCTGCCCCGCTAGAGGTGAAGTTCTGTAGCCTAGTACTGTGTGCTGCTGGTTTGAATACTCTCACATCAAGGCTGTGGATCAAGACTTAGTTCTCCATGGTCTGTGTAGAGTTGGATTTCTTTTAGCTAAACATTGGTTCAAATCTTAATGATACCAATATTGAATAACAGTATATAAAACAAGATTACACGGTTTCAATACCTTTGTTGATCACGAGTCAAAAGGGTGGGGATTGTTGGGCTTTTGCCCGTGCGTTAAATGGGCCAAGGCCCAGGTGGGTGGAGGAACAAAAGCAGCAGCCGTAGCTGCTGCTGCCCTAGCGATTGAGCGGCTGCTCCCGAGCAGCGCGCTCTCGCGATGGTGGCGGCGGCTGCGTGCTGCGCTCGCACGACGTGGAGGCGTGGGCGCGGAAGCCGGAGATCCCCGGATCTCTCGTGCAGGCCGGTGCTACTCCACGTACAGGTTCCCTCTCCTATTTGAGTACGCTTTCCTCCTCTCTTGAATATACACAAGAAGCACAACTCCCTGGAAAAATCCCCTCTTCTCTGATCTGATTTTTGGGGTGATTTTGAGACTGGTAATTGCTGATTCGTTGGCTTGCCGGCTCACCGGAGTTGCTGATTCGCTTGTGGTGGTTGTGTTGTCTGGATCGGCTTTGGTCCCTTTGGCCAAGGGCTGGACACCGTGGTCCTGTTGCTGCGCTCTCTTCACCTCGGGCCTTCTGGTGACTTTCACGGGAAGGTGACGGCTTTGTATCTCCGAAACACTCGCTGTTGATTGCGTCCGTGCAGCGGCGATATTGTTTTCTGGGACAGCGACTTCGTCGTGCCTAGCCATTCTTCATTCCGGCTTGAATCCGGAACTCAGTGAGTTGATATCTATTCTTGTGTGTGCTAACTCATTGGCTTGCTGGAACAAATGCTCTGTGAGGATTACATATTAAAAGAGGCTATATGATCAAATTGTGATATATTCTGGTATAGTTCCGTATCCTATATAGAACTAGTTGCACTGCCCTCTTTGTATTGATCTAGATATTTAGCACTGTGATATATTTATTGCTAGGCTGGTTAATTCAGTTCATATAAGTTACAACTTACTGTTGTCCCCTTTTGATGATCTGATCAAGTGCTGAATTAAATAGAACTATTAGTGGTTGCCTGCGAATTTTATCACTTGTCATCTAGTTCTGTTGATCAAGGGCAGTGCTGATCAGTACATTAGTTCTATACTGTTGATCATATATATAGCCTGTGACCTTGGTTTAATTGTCGTTGGAAGGCTGTTCTCAGCAACCCGACACTGATTAATTAATCTGAGAGCAATCCCTGTTATAAACTGAGCTATGTTGCTGTTTATACATTCCCTGATAGTACTGTATGTCATGGTGGAATATGCAATAAACATGGTTTATTTTCGTTCTGAAAATACATGCTTAATGGTATTGTTCATTGTCATATTTCATGATATGAGTACTGTAGTGTGGCTGTTTGTAGCTGGAAATAATTTCAATATATCATTGCTTATACCGCAATTATTACAACACCGTGCAGCAGTGTCAGAGTTGTACATTCCCTTAGGTAGACAACAATGATTAAGCTCGTTAATTTCATTCCGGCGAACATTTCGGTTTGGCTGCTTGAATGAAATATTTTGGTACCGAACGATATAGTAATATGATTACATATAATATATTTAAAATATATAGTAATATGATTACATATAATATATTTGAATACATTGATATCTTAAATTAAATATAGTGTATAGCTTGAGTACAATATAATATATAGCTTACTATAGGTAATATGTAACCCATATTAAAAAAATTCAAAATACAATTTTAACCGGAACGACCGGTATGTATCGGTATCGGTCGGTATTTATCGGTATTGATCAGTATTGAGGTCAGAACGATACACCACTTAACACGTACCGGTTCGAGTGATGGAATGATACTCGATACTGAATTAAGCAATACAGTAATTGACCCTCGGTCGTTGTGGTTGGCAGATTTTTTTTTTTTTGGTTTTATTGGCGAGTGATGGCACATTGCATATATAAATATATATCCGCTAAGAAGTAGCCCTTCGATTCCCGGCTGTTACACAAACTTAAAGCCACATGCAATCAGATCGATCGATCTCGCGGCGTTGCGATGATCAATTGATCATGCATATCCACTCCAATTAATCGTTCGCAAAGTTAGTTTGCCAGCCTGCACGCAGCACGAATGAGTGACCACCTCCAGCGTGCAGTGCTCGATCCAATGGTCATTTCAATTGGCACCACCAGTCCGGCCGGCCCCAGACTTTCCAGGGAGCTGAGCCCCATCCGGTCCGGACGGTAGTTTGTTTAGCTTGCCAAGAGGGGGTGCATCTTAGTATCTAATCTTAGTATCTAAGAGTGTGTTTGGATCGGGGTTAAATTCATCGCATCGAATGTTTAGATACTATTTAAAGTATTAAATGTAAACTATTTACAAAACTTATTAATAATCAGTGGATTATTCGCGAGACGAATCTAATAAACCTAATTACACCATGATTTGACAATGAGATAGATGCTACAGTAAACATTTGCTAGTGGTGGATTAATTAGGCTCAACAAATTCGTCTCGCGAATTATCCTTTGATTATGTAACTATTTTTATAATCAGTTCATGTTTAATCTTTCAAATTGATATGATGATATCCAAACATCCGATGTGATATGGTCTAAAATTTAGCCCATGGTCCAAGGAAGGGATTAATTTGTTGGGTTGCTTAAAGTTTTTTTTAATCGGAGGTTCAGATCAGTGATAAGCTGCACTGCACTGTGTGTAATTTGCTCCTTTTGTTCCAGAAATATTTTATTTTTTAGCAATTATAACATAGATCTAGGTGCATGACACTATTCATCAGGATTCCTTCGATATTCCTGTGATTAATTTATTCTTGATATTCCTGTGATGATGGCGAATCGAATCGACGCTGCAATCAGAAACGCGATTTTCAGACGGATAAAACGCCCACGTTGCTCAACGATGCTTTGGCGTAAGCTGGAAGGCAGCATCAATGGGTGAATGAATGAACGAACGATAGGTGACGAGACTATATTTAGGAAGATTCAGACAACTATAATTACTTTTAAGATTTAAAGTTTCATAAAAGATCTGTATTCTCGTTGTTTCGTATCGTAAAACTCAGTGATTACTGATAGTTTCTATAAATACAATATACGAAATAAAAATCAGAAACCAGAAAACGGTATATTCTTTGGATTCTCACAAATTAAGCAATGCTTGAATTTAGAGCCATCCAAATAGTAATAACAGTTCCGTCGATGATCTATATCCATATGAGTGATTCTAAGGTTGTCATACTAGAATTTTTAGAATCTTCGGCGTTGATTTTGATAAAATTAACACTGGAAATTTTAAAATACCTACGGATACCTCCTAAAAAAATGTAAAATTTCTCATATCTAAATAGTTCCAAACGTAAGTTTCGTAAATGATATATATTCATTAAAAAAACAGGCAACTTCCGTCGGCCAAAGCCGACGGAATTATGTTAATATCGATGAAAAAAGCTAATTTCCATCGACAAAATCCTAACTTTCGTCGGCATTTGGCCAACAAATGCATCTCGATGGGAGTTACCTAGCTTCTGTCAGGCGTGACCAACGGAAATTAGTGAGGACTTTCAGCCACGTCAGCAAAATCCCATAACTTGTTCTACACTGTAAAACTAAATAATTATATAATCTAAAAATGAAATGTAATTTTAAAAACTAGAAAGCAATATTGATTCTCATAAATTAAACCATACTATATATGTGTTACTTAAATTTAAAGCTATCCAAACAGTGTCAATGTCTCGTCGCCAACCTGCACCGTCCATCGAAGCATAGCTAGGCTAGCGGTATGATGGTCCTCACGAATTATTAGACACAGCCGGCTCGGTGCACCGAAAGAAAGAAAGAAAGAAAGAAAGAAAGAAAGAAAGAAAGAAAGAAAGAAAGAAAGATGGTGAATGTAGAGATTATTTGGCTTTTGTTCTTTTAAGACCGGTGTTTGAATTCTGAGACTAAATTTTAGCCCGTGTCACTTTGAATATTTCGATATTAATTTGAAAGACTAAACACGACTAATTATAAAAATAATTGCAGAATCAGAGACTAATTCGCGAGACGAATTTATTAAGCCTAATTAATCCATGATTAGCAAATGTTTACCGTAGCATCATGTTGTCAAATCATGATGTAATTAGGCTTGTTAGATTCGTCTCGTGAATAACCCTCCAATTATAAATGGTTTTATAAATAGTAAACATTTAATACTCCAAAATAGTATTTAAATATTGGATGTGACATGTAGTATTTAAATATTGAATGTGACAGGGGTTAAAATTTTAGCCCCGGATCTAAACACCCCCTAAGATTACATGTGTTATTTATGGTCAGAGTTTGTTGTTATTGAACTGTGATACAGTTACCAGCAAGAATACAAAACATTGCATTCTCGTAGTGATATATATATATACAAATGCTATTCTACACCACGGGTGTAGAATAATCATTCTACACACGTGGTGTAGAATAGTGCTCCCGTATATATATATATACACACACATATATATATATATAATGTTTTAAGGGAACTGACATAACATGAGTTGATTCGTAATTTCGTTAAACTTGGTGCGTGATTTACATTGAAAATATCAAAATTTTCATAATTTTTAATTAAAATTTAAGAAAAAAATAAAGAGACAAGCTTGTGACTTAAGCCCTAATCGTCCCATGCTTGTCTCCGTCACTAACTACAAATGTCTCATATAGTCATATATAGAGGTCAACTTTGGGATGTTAGGCTCGGATGTCCACCCAAATCTACCAGGACCTTGTGAATTAGGTTTGAATTAAGAAGTGATGAGGCTTTTAGTTACAACCAAATTATCAACAATAACAACAACAACACAGTCTTTAGTTCCAAACAAGTTAGCGTAGACTAGAGTTGAAACCGAATAAGAACCATATATAAATCAGAGTTCAGACACATGGATAATTATTTTTCAAGCACTCCTATCCATGACTAAATCTTTTAGTATATTTCATCTTTTCAAATCACCTTTTACTGTTCTTCCTATGTCAATTTTGGTCTTTCTCTATCTCTCTTCGCATTGTTGTCACGCCTTAGGGTTCCATTACGCACTGGTGCTTCCGGAGGCCTCCGTTAGACATGTCCAAACCATCTCAACTGGTATTGAATAAGCTTGAGTAAGCGTTGGCATGATCCGGCCCATAGAATCTTGTTTTACAATCTGTCAGAACAGTCTAAATTTTGGAGGAGTTTAAAAAATAGCTACAAACATATATTATTTTATTTCTAAGTTTTACAACTATTGAGTTGTATAATCCATAAAAAACTAGATTGTTTGAGAAGTTGAAGATTCTAACATAAACTTCTCCAAATCCACATGAATTATTTAAAAATCTTAATCCAAACAGGAGATATTAAGATTCTAAAATAATAATCTAACATCTTTCATCTTTTAACACTAATTCATTCCTAATTTCTATATCATTGAATTTTCATAATATTTTAAAAAACACTATTTACAGATCAGATGACAGAGAACTATTACATCCATTTATTTTTTAATTGACGTCGTTGACCATTCGTTTTATTCAAAAATATTTTTGAAATATCATCTATTCTGTTATAATTTATTTTATTATTAAAGGTATTTCAAAAAGAACTTATATTTTTAACGTGTTTACACCTAATTTTTAAATAAAATAAATAATCAAATATTATGATAAAAATCAGAAGTAATCCTTCCGTTAACTTTTAACGGACATAATTGACTTTTATTTCAACGTTTGACCGTCCGTCTTATTCAAAAAACTTTTTAAATATCATTTATTTTGCTATAATTTGTTTTATTACTAAAAGTACTTCAAGTATAATCTATATTTTTACATATTTACAAAAAAATAAATAAGATTTATAGTCAAACACGTTGATATAAAAATTAAATTTGTCATTTAAAAGTCAACTGAGGAGCAGTACATGTATTACTGCGGCAAGCTCTCCTCGTCACAATGCATCCCAGATTCTCTGAGGAATCTCTCTCACTCACTGCATGTGGGCCCAAGCAAGTCAGTGCCGCCGTTTCGCGGTTCGCGGCGCAGCCACCTACCTACAAAGGCCAGGCAAGCGGCAGCGACGGACACCTTCCCCAGTAAAAGCAACGGCGCAGAGCCGCACGCGCGACCAGAAAAAAAAGGAGCCCTTCCGCTTCCGCCCTCTCGTCTCGTCTCGTCTCCCACCTGTCCGCCTCGCTCCATTCCTCTCTCTGTCTCCTCCTCCCCGCCTCTCTCTCTCTCTCTCTCTCGCGCGCGCGCTACGGCGCTAGGGCGCTGGTCTGGTGTCTTCCGGACCCAAACCCCTACGCCAGGTTCCCGCGGTTGCGCCCCCCCCCCCCCCCCCCCCCCCCGGCGCGCGCTTTCGTCGCCGCGGGGCGCGCGGGGCGCGTCCTTCGTCGCCGCGTGGGGACGAATCCGGGCGCCGTGCCATTGGTGCGGGGGGTGGCGCGTCGGCTGGCTGGTGGGAGGGGATGCCGGGATGTGGCGTGGGGTGGGCCCGGGGCGGAGGAAGAGGAGGAGGAGGAGGAGTGCGGTGAGGCGGTGACGGCCCCCGGCCCCCTCGCGCCAGGCCGGCAGCGATGTCGGACGCGTCGTCGGATCTCGGCGGCGCCCGGCCCGGGCCCGTGGAGCGCGACATCGAGCAGGTGAGCCGCTCCCGATCCTCTCTCTTCGCTCGGCTCGGAAATGCTGCGGAATCTCGGCGCGGTGTTTCGCGCGTGGCTGGACCGCTGGAAGCCCTGGATGTAGATGCATTTTTTTGTTTGTGTTTATGCGCTCGTGCGGTGCCGAATTCTCCTTCCGCGGCGGCTCCGTTTGCTCCCCCTCAGAGAAACCGTCTGCAATTTCGGACACTCTGGATCCTTTGTTTGTGCTGCATCATGCAAGTAGGGTTCTATAGTGGACGGCGATTTTGATTACTGTAATTTGGCCTTTTGGGTTGATGGCACCTGGAGACATCGTTTTGATTATGGCTTTTGTGTTTTCTAGTGACACTATTTTTGGTAAGGTGTTTCGCTTGGGTTGTTTCTAGTTTCCTAGTTGTTACCTTGCTCTACTGCAGCTTATATGATAGAATTGGTACTCGGAAGTGGCATGCTACTACGGTTTCCAAGTTCCAACCCGTTCTGTTGGTTAATGCTGTTTGCAGCAATTGATTGAGTTGCGCTGTACTGTACAGCTATATTAGCGGGAAGGGCCAATGTGTTACTTCATTCAATATATATCTTCCACGCAGTGATTGCTCACAGATAATGAGCTTGTAAAATTCTTTGCCAAATTTTGCAAGTTTCCTTTTGGTCCTCTCTTTGTACTCATGCCACATTGAAGAATTTTAATGAAGTTCAAGTGACCATTAAACCCAAGGAGAATAGAATAACCTACATGTGCCAGCCATCTTGGAGAATGCCCTGTTTCAAAAGATGATACTTGCTTCAGAAATTATCAATTGACGTGGCACATTGATATGGAGACATTTGCACCTTATGTTTCACACTTGTCTTTTATCCCCTGTGCCTTAAGAAGTTAGCATTTTCAATTTACATTTCCTTGTTATATATGGAACTCTACTTTCAGTCTTTCAGTAGCTGATTGGTTTATAGTGCTATACAGAATATGATGTATTTTCCAACGAAAAGTAGTTTCAAACTATTTGAACCGTCTGGTGCAATTGAAAATAGCGATGAACACTTCAGAATGTGTGTGATTGTACCACTGTTTCATAATGCCTCTCATCCGTGGCATTTAAAACAGAGCTATTTCTTGATCTATTTATTTGATTTTATTAGGATATTATTGATATAGTGATTATTGATGCTTGCTACAACCTTCCTGCTGTTCTTTAGGCCATCACTGCCCTCAAGAAGGGAGCATACTTGCTGAAGTACGGACGTAGAGGGAAGCCAAAATTTTGCCCATTTAGGCTTTCCAATGTGAGCTTTGTTTGTATTTTCTCTCACAGATTTGTCAAGTCCTCTTTGTTCATCCTTCACATTTATGTACATTCATGGTACTTTTTTGCTCCTTCAGGATGAATCTGTGTTGATATGGTTCTCAGGAAAAGAGGAAAAACAGCTAAGACTGAGCCATGTGTCGAGAATAATTCCTGGGCAACGAACAGTGAGTTGCCATTTCAAAATATTATAATTCTAGGAAGATAGATTTCTATAAGTATTGTCAGCCACCATGATCAAATGTCATATTATGTTGGCTAAATCAATTGCATAATTGTTTTCTTGGTTTTTTTTGGTGCTAACTCCTTATGAATACATTTGTGAGTATCTCTTTAGTCATTGCTCTAATGTAATTCGTCCTCTAAAAGAGGAGTTTTACTGACAACTTGATCATATTTTTGTGCTTGGTTTCCGTATCTTACTAGGATTTATTATAGTTCAGGTATTTCGAAGATCTAGTATTGATACAGATTTATGTCATTAAGAGATAACTATAATCATTAAGTCTTGACCACATAACAACAAGCCAACTTAGGACAATTCAATTTTCTGATTAAAATGATTCATATGGGAGTATTGAACTGTATTTAAGATTTTAAGGGCTGTGAATATTTCTTCCTAATAAGGTCTTCTTCTCTTTGTCAATCCAGGCAATTTTTCAGAGGTATCCACGACCAGAAAAGGAATGCCAGTCATTTTCTCTCATATCTCAGGATAGATCATTGGACATTGTAAGTTATACTGTTCATTTATATGTGATGTTTATCTTAATTTTTTGCGTGTCAACTTTGTTGGGCAGTACATCCCTTTGATCACTTAATCTCACTTGCAAGTTGATTTTGTTTGGTAATCTGATTTTATCATGAATACCAGATATGCAAGGATAAAGATGAAGCTGAAGTGTGGTTTGCTGGGCTAAAAACAATCATATCACGTAGTCATCAAAGAAAATGGAGAACAGAATCAAGAAGTGGTATGCTTTCCTCTGGTACAACTAGCCCCAGAACCTACACAAGACGAAGTTCCCCCTTGAGTTCTCCTTTCAGCAGCAATGACAGTGTCCACAAGGTATTACCCACCACCCACCCAGCTCATCCCACTACCCCACCCTTTATTGTGTGTATGTTAACTGCATAGAACAACCCAAGCTTTTCCTGTTTCACATGATTTATCTTTTCTTCTTCATTTTTTGGTTTCATGCTGCCGGTTTAAGATCTGAACAGCAACACGACAAAAGTCTGTCATATCGATGTCGTTCTCTTTGTGCTGTATGGTCTGTACAATCTCATCATATATATATATATATATTGATGAGTTGCAGGATCACATTAACGATATATGAAATTGTATGTTTCAGACCAAGTTTGTTTTTATTTCTGCTGTTTATGTCAATTAACTTCGAACTCATCTTAACGATTGACAATTGTCCTGCAACAGGATGATAGTGAAAATTACCGATTCCGTAGTCCACATGGGAGCCCACCAAGGGTTGGCCTGGAGAAGGCCTTCTCTAACATTGTATCATATGCAGCTCCACCCAAACCCTTCTTCCCATTGGAATCTAATGCTGGATCTGTCCATTCTTTGTCTTCTGGGCAGTCAGATAACACAAATTTACACTCAAGAGGCATCCCAATGGATGCTTTTCGTGTTAGTTTATCAAGTGCTGTTAGTTCATCAAGTCATGGTTCTGGTCATGATGATGGCGATGCCCTAGGTGATGTATTCATATGGGGAGAGGGGACTGGGGAGGGGATTCTTGGTGGCGGCAATTCTAGGGTTGGGAACTCCTCAGGTGCAAAGATGGATTATCTTGTACCAAAGCCACTGGAGTTTGCTGTAAAACTTGATGTTCAGAACATTTCTTGTGGTGGAAGGCATTGCACACTTGTCACAAAGCAGGGAGAGATCTACTCATGGGGTGAGGAATCAGGTGGACGTCTTGGTCATGGTGTAGATTGTGACGTGCCCCAGCCAAAACTTATTGATGCTCTTGCTAATATGAACATCGAACTAGTAGCATGTGGTGAGTACCACACTTGTGCAGTTACGCTCTCTGGGGATCTGTACACATGGGGAAATGGTACCTTCAATTCGGGGCTTTTGGGCCACGGGAATGAAGTCAGTCACTGGCTACCCAAAAGAATCAATGGACCACTAGAGGGCATACATGTTTCATCAATTTCATGTGGCCCTTGGCACACAGCTATAGTAACTTCTGCAGGGCAGCTATTCACATTTGGAGATGGCTCTTTTGGAGTTCTAGGTCATGGAGATCGACAAAGTCTTTTGATCCCTAGGGAGGTGGAATCCCTCAAAGGGCTACGTACTGTTCGGGCAGCATGTGGTGTTTGGCACACTGCCACTGTTGTTGAAGTCATGGTCGGTAATTCTAGTTCCAGTAATTGTTCTTATGGAAAGATTTTTACATGGGGTGATGGTGATAAAGGCCGTTTAGGACATGGTGACAAAGATTCAAGACTTGTCCCAACATGTGTAGCTGCTTTGGTTGAGCCCAACTTTTGTCAAATAGCTTGTGGTCATTGTATGACGGTGGCACTGACTACCTCAGGGCATGTATACACGATGGGAAGTCCTGTCTATGGTCAGCTTGGAAATCCACAAGCAGATGGCATGCTTCCTGTGCGTGTTGAAGGGAAGCTGCTTAAAAACTTTGTTGAGGAGATCTCATGTGGTGCTTATCATGTTGCTGTCTTGACTTCCAGGACTGAGGTGTATACATGGGGTAAAGGTGCAAATGGCCGGTTAGGTCATGGAGATACTGACGATAGGAGTTCTCCAACTTTGGTTGAAGCTTTGAAAGATAAGCAAGTCAGAACTGTTGTTTGTGGAATTAATTTCACTGCAGCAATATGCATTCACAAGTGGGTTTCTGGAGTTGATCAGTCCATGTGCTCTGGGTGTCGATTGCCATTTAACTTGAGGAGAAAACGCCATAATTGCTACAATTGTGCACTTGTATTTTGTCATGCCTGCAGCAGTAAGAAATCTCTGAAAGCTTCATTAGCACCAAACCCAAACAAACCTTATCGTGTCTGTGATAGCTGCTACATCAAGCTGAATAAGTGGCCTGAGACAGATCGATATTCTTCAGCAAAGCGAGGAACTGTTATACAGGGGTTCAATGATTCTGTCGATGAGGAGTTGGAGACAAAGTCAAATGCCCAGTTGTCTAGTTTGTCATCATTGGAGTCTTTCAAGCACATAGATAGCAGATCATCGAAGAAAAACAAGAAGTTTGAATTCAATGGTAGTCGTGTTTCCCCTATTCCAAATGGCAGTTCTCACTGGAGTGGTCTCAACATCTCAAAATCCTTTGGTTCATCAAAGAAATTTTTCTCAGCGTCAGTTCCTGGATCTAGAATTGTTTCAAGGGCAACATCACCTGTCTCAAGAAGAGCAAGCCCTCCTCGATCCACAACTCCAACACCTACATTGGGTGGTCTAACCTCTCCAAGAGTGGTAGATGGTGTGAAACCAATAAATGATAGCGTAAGCCAAGAGGTTCTAAATTTGAGGT
The DNA here is from genome assembly GCA_019279435.1 of Zizania palustris. NCBI lineage: Eukaryota > Viridiplantae > Streptophyta > Magnoliopsida > Poales > Poaceae > Zizania > Zizania palustris. The sequence goes on along the minus strand of JAAALK010000082.1, from coordinate 48,015,506 downwards.
CTCAGGTAGGTATCTTGCATTCTTGCTATATTCTCTACTATTTTTTAATTTGTACCCTCAGTAAGGTGTAGACATGTATGCATAACTGATGATGCAGCATCATTTTGTAAACCTTGGAAAGCTGAAGGGAAACTCAGGATACCTTATACGAACACGACAATTTACTAGTGTTTGTGTATGTTCCTGTTTTTCTTCTGACTCTGTTAACCTTGTCATTTCTGTGAGTATTCAATATTCATGACCTAAACCATCTGTTGGGACCCACTAGTTTATTTTCACCTAGTTAATATTTCCACTACCTTCAAGCATTACACAGATAGAATGATAGATCATTGAACACCCCATTTGTTTCACGGGAGAATATTCTCACAAGTGCATTCGCTAACTAAGCTTAATATTCAGGTGGAAAATCTTACTCGTAAGTCTCAGCTACTGGAAGCTGATTTGGAGAAAACAGCTAAACAGTTGAAGGAAGCTATTTCAATTGCAGGGGAGGAAACTGCAAAGTGCAAAGCTGCAAAGGATGTAATCAAATCGCTAACTGCACAAGTAAGATTACTATACTTAAGGCAGAATGGCTAAGCTGAAACATTTGATTGAAACTGAACGACTCCATTACTCAAAACCGGGAGAATTGTAGTTTGGTCAAAGGCAGTATGGTGCCTTGACTGCCCTGTAGCAGATCTCGATGAGTACAACATTCTGGGTTTTGAGCCTACAACTAGTAAATGTGCATGCATTACTACAGATAGAAGACAACCCTGCTGCTCTACTGGAACTGGAAAAGGGGGAAACTAAAAATGACATCATTTGGATGGCGTTTTTGTGTTAAATAACAACTAACAATGCATTATTATCTTAAAACTTAAATAATAATTTAGTACATGTCAATTATTTTCACTAACAATTCTTATTCCTGTAATAGTTAAAGGGCATGGCAGAGAAGGTACCTGAAGGAGCAGGACTAGTTAAGAACAGCAGACTACCAACAGTCCCTGGAATTTCTATTCCAAGTGATCTATCAGTTGCATCTGTGAATTTGGGTCGCCCAAGAAGTTCTGGAGAACCCTGTTTGAATGGTTCTAATGGATTGCGTGTTTCCAATGGACCAACTTCAGTTAGAAGTAAGTTGGGTCACCCAGAAATTGTCAAGAATGGACCCAGGTTACCTGATTCAGACTCTAAGCATGAGTCAGAATGGGTAGAGCAAGATGAACCAGGGGTGTACATCACTCTTACTGCCCTATCTGGAGGGACTAGAGATCTCAAGAGGGTACGGTTCAGGTATGCACCAATCACACCCATTTAAATATAACCATTAGTCTGCAAAATCCTGTCTATTGTTTCTGGTACATAGTAGTACATACATTATTCACTTGGCGAGTAGTCTAGGAGACTAGGACTAACACGTAACAACAATACTAGACAGTCTGTTTATTTGATTCACCCATTCCATGTTTTGAATGCAGCCGGAAGCGCTTCAGTGAAACACAAGCAGAACAATGGTGGCAAGAGAATCGGGCTCGAGTATATGAGCAGTATAATGTTCGAGTGGTCGACAAATCGGCTGGCAGTATTGATAACGATGTGCATCGTTGACATAAGGAATTGACTTGGTCAGTCACTACACAAAGCTCTCCCCGGTCGCGCATGGGTGCTGAATGGGCTATGAAATTGATTAGGCCCGAAAGAGGAGAGGGGCCTTCTGTTTGAAAAATGTGGGCTTGCATTCTTTTTACACGATTCTTTCCTCTTTAATTCCTCTTGTGTGGAGAGTAGAGTGCTCAAGAAGAAGTGATGTAAATTTTTGGGTTAATTTTTTCCGTGCCATTATAATTTTCACGGTTTGCCAATATGTCATCAGTGTGTCACTGACAGATGGGGGGCTGCCACAGTCACTGATAGTGGCATATAGGCAATTTTTGAAAATTATAATGGCATGTGAGTAATTTTCCCTAAATTTTTAGTGGCAGTCGGCTAATCTGTCCTGTAAATGCATAAGCAAGTGCATCAGTTTTAGACTATGATCTCCCTGGTTTTCCATTTATTGACAAATATAGGCGCAAAATCTAAGTTGTGATAGTTCAGCATATCTTGTGCTAATTGTAGATTGAGATGCTAAGTAGCTCTAAAAGATTCACAAAGATTTGTTCTAGATGACTTCAGTGCAATTTTAGGTACTGCGTGTTCTGTAAAAAATTTCATGTCAGCTACTGTACTCCTAAAGATTGAACGGCATTTGTCGATCTTATCTTGAATGATGTGGAGGCACCAAGTTTACCTGCGTTCACGCGAAAATTCTGACGCTGATACGACCATTTCTGTCCTTGATATCACGCTGAATTTTACGAAGAATTCCATAAATTGTTTACTAATCTCTGCTTATCCGAGGTTAAAAAACACAACTGAAACGCAAGAATTATAACTATAAATCCACTAGATATGCTTGAATACATCACCAGATGGCCACCTAGCCAAGCATGCGGCATGCATGTCAGACAGACGAGCCAGACCCCAACCACACGCCACTGAACGCGACCACGGTTACATTTGTCCGGCAGTTAGGTCCAACCGCCGCTACACACAACACACATCCGGCCGCTCAGTTAGGTTCCAGTAGCTCACCCACAGAAACCAGAGGCATGAGCCATGAGGTGAGCTTTCCCATTCCCATACTCTTCGCTCAACTCTGTCGTCTCTGCGTCTCGATCTCTCTGCACCGATTACTTCTTCCATTCCAAGCAGCTAATGGTTTTTTTTTTCTCACCGATTTCACTACCAATGGTCTTTTCTTTGTCAAAAAGCTAGCATTATTAAGGAGCCTCTTTTTTGGATTTCTGTTGTAGAAGCCGTGCAGGTATTACCGACGAGCTGGAGCAATGGTGTGTCGTGATGAGCATGCCTGAGTGCGTTACACGTTCAAGAAAAAAAGGGGTGCAGTGTTAGCTACTTAGCTTAGCTGAATCCAAGAGCAAGAGCCACATATTCGTCACGTTTAAGCAGCTTCGATTCGTTGATTTCCCGCTCAGCTCCTCGACAATCAGCTGTCACACCGTGATCAGTAGCATTTGGCGGGGTGTCATGGAGGACGTCTCGTCGGACCTGGACCCGGCGTTGGTCCTCTCGACGTCGACATCCTCGTCGTCGCCGCCGGACTCTGCGTCGCCGTGTTTCTCCTTCTCCCACGCTTCGCCTCCTAACTACACCCTCGCCGTGTCCGACCTCTCCTGCCCGGACCCTCGCCGTGGCTCCGGCGCTGGGTTGCTCTCCTTGTTGAGTTCGTCGAACAACTTGCGGGTGAACGCCGCCGGGAGCCTCCTTAAATCGGTTTCCTTCACGGCCTCTAGCTCCCGTATCCTGGCCGTTGTTGGCCCCAGCGGCGCCGGCAAGTCGACGCTCCTCCGCATCCTCTCCGGCCGTGGCACCGGCGGTGAGATCGCCAAGCCGCAAACGGTGTCCATCAACGGCCACGCCGTCACCTCCCGCGCACAGCTCCGTCGGATGTGCGGGTTCGTTACGCAGGACGACAACCTCCTCCCGCTGCTCACCGTCCGCGAGACCATCCTCTTCGCGGCCAGGTTCAGGCTCCGCTCCGCCATGACCGCCCAGGAGCGGCACGAGAGGGTGGAGGCCCTGATGCAGGAGCTGCGCCTGTCCGACGTGGCGGACAGCTACGTCGGCTGCGGCGGCGGCGAGGGCGCGTCGCGCGGGGTGTCCGGCGGCGAGAGGAAGCGGGTGTCTATCGCGGTGGACATCGTTCACGACCCGCCCGTACTTCTGCTCGACGAGCCGACGTCCGGTCTGGACAGCCGGTCGGCCATGGACGTGCTGTCTCTGCTGCGCGATGTGGCGCGCGCGCGGCGGCAGGTGGTGGTGCTCAGCATCCACCAGCCCAGCTACCGCATGCTCGGCTACATCTCCTCGCTCCTCCTCCTCTCCCGCGGCGCCGTCGCGCACTTCGGCACGCTCAAGTCGCTGGTGGACGCGCTCGCGCGGCTGGGCCACAAGATCCCCATGCAGCTTAACCCGCTTGAGCTCGCCATGGAGGTCACCGACCAGCTCGAAGCAGACCACGCCAGGTACGGCGCACTCTCTACCATGCAGCACAACAGGGAACGAGACGTCGACGACGAGGAAGAGATCATCGTCGACAACGGCAGCGACGGCCGCGGCGGCGGCAGCGACGGCCGCGGCGGCGGCAGCGGAGGACTAGTTCACGCCGCCGAGCGCGGCTACTACTGTAGCCGCGCGGTGGAGGTGGCGGCGCTGACTGCGCGGTGCTGGCGCACCATGTACCGCACCAAGGAGCTCTTCGCCGCGCGCGCAGCGCAGGCGGTGGTGGGCGGGCTCGGGCTCGGTAGCGTGTACTTCCGCATCCGCCCGGACCCCGACGGCGTGGCGCTCCGGCTGGGTCTCTTCGCCTTTAGCCTCAGCTTCCTCCTCTCCTCCACCGTGGAGGCCCTCCCGATCCTCCTCCACGAGCGGCGCGTCCTGATGCGGGAGGCCTCCCGCCGCGCGTACCGCCTCTCCTCCTATGTAGTCGCCAACGCGCTCGTCTTCGCGCCATGCCTCCTCGCCGTCGCGCTCCTCTTCTCGGCGCCCGTCTACTGGCTCGCCGGCCTCCGCGCCACGTTCCAGGCCTTCGCCTTCTTCACCCTCGCCGTCTGGCTCATCGTTCTCATGGCGAGCTCCCTCGTGCTCTTCCTCAGCGCCGTCTCGCCGGACTTCATCCTCGGCAACTCCCTAATCTGCATCTCCCTCGGCATCTTCTTCCTCTTCTCCGGCTACTTCATCCCCAGGGACAGCATCCCGAGGTACTGGGCATTCATGTACTACGTGTCCATGTACAGGTACCCGCTGGACCTGCTGCTCATCAACGAGTACGGCGGCAGCGCCGCCGGCAGGTGCGTGGCGTGGGCGGGAGGCGACGCCGCCATGGGCGTGTGCTTGAGGACGGGGGGTGATGTGCTGAGGGGGAGAGGGGTCGACGAGGGCATGAGGTGGGTCAATGTCGGCATCATGCTAGGGTTCTTCCTGGTGTACAGGCTCATGTGCTGGTTGGTCCTGCTCAGGAGGGCAGCCAAGACCACCCTCTAATAATGCTATTTCACTGCCCATAATAATTTTAGGCTATCGTAAAAATACGAACAATTTAACATCGGATCTTATTAGAACATCGAAGTTGAATATATTAGGATAAGAATAGTACTAAATGGGTGAGAACGGTTTATATGAATCTTGAGCAGATTGTGTGACACGTGGTTTAAGGTCGTATAAAGGTTACTTTGGGGGATTATCTTTGGGGGATTATCTTTTGTCTTGTATCTTGAAATCTAAAGATATGCAGCCCCTGTTTTTGTTAAGTCTGAGAGCTTTTTTTTTGTATTTAGAAGTGAAGAGTTGGTTGATTAAGTTGGTCCATGGAATATAAATGTTGTACTGTTGTATAAAGGAGTTTGATAAACATCATCTGGAAATGATTAACTAGGTCAGATTTAAGTAGACCTTTGGATCTTATGTGACATTTGTGTTTTGGATGATGGGCTTGGTGGGTTTATTGGGTAAGAACTCTTGAATTTTTTAAATAATATATATTTTTGGTGAAATTATAAGTGTCGATAGAGGTCATATTGACAGTTGAATGGTCGATATGGGCTCCTTGGACTCCCATGGACCGTTGTTTATCGTTGTTGGTGTAGTTTTTGGTCACACGTGTGACCTGAGAGATCTGCTTAACTTTAATACATGTACTACAATCTTAAAAAGGAATGTTATGAGCGTGTCAATCAGTTTAACCATGCAACTGATAAGGAGTCAAAGAAAAAACAATAGCGTTAGTAGCAGAGCTAATCGACTGTCAAACCAATGACTATGGTAAGGATAAAATAATCGTGAACGAATACGCCGATCGACCATAAGACCGATGACCATTATAGGATGATCGAGCTGAATACGCCATTGACCGATGAAACGAGATAATCACGGGCGAGGGTCAATGGGTATCTCCCGAACGCACATGAAATATAACATGAAATTAAAGATAACCTATCGACTTGTACTCCGATAAAAATAAATAAAGCATGCCAGATAACATATCAGTATCATAACACTTTAAAGTATCGGGCATGTTTTTATTTAGATAAACAATATACAATATGAAGCAGATACAATAGAAAGAGATGTCATACTTAACCGATGAAATCTCAGACTATGACACCTAAATCACATCAATCTAAGATATTAATCCGATGCAGCCTTAGACCTAGCCAATACACCAAGATAAAGTAGCGACCACACTGACTCAGCTGATGTCTTTAAGAGGTTGATACGATGCAACCTTAAAAAACACTGACCTAGCCGATATGATCATCGAGGTGACGGGACTCACCTCTTCACCGAAGATCAAAACGATGCAGCCCAACTTCGAGTGTCGAATCCCGCCAGGATTAACCTTGAGAAGCCAAGACCGAGAAGTTGTTTGTAGAGTTGTGTTGTTTTTTCTATCTAACTAGATACATATTTATAGTCAGGAGACTTACCATCCAAGTAATCTGCATTGTAACCGATTTTAAAGTAATCTACATTGTAACCGATTTTAGATCATCCTTATCTTCTATCTCCTTCATCGGCTACTTCATGTCCGGTCATATTGTAACAATATGGACAAACTTCTTTGACCATCTTTGATCGGATCTTTTTTACTTTCATACATGACGGATCATAACTCTAAGAAAAAGTCAATTTCATATATTTCGCAGATCATATGACAATTAAATGAACAGATTACCTACACATGATGAATGTACTGTCGATTGAGTGAAGACTAAGGATATGAGCAACTGTGTGTATGTGTCACACCACCAAAACTAAACAATACAGTGGCTAAATAACACATTACAACTTTGGTATTCGGATCATGGTAGTAGTTGACTACACCAGCAAAAATGATTCAAGATATGAGATAATATGCATTGATTTTGACACTAGATTTTGATTCTGAACACTAGGTGGAAGGCTGGTGCCTTAGCTTCATCACAACCAAAAATTGACATCCTAATCCAAGAATCCAGTGAACTTAATCTCCACCCCCCCCCCCCCTTGTATGCTTTTACAACATCTGGCACATCTTTCTCATACCTGCTCACAAAACTCTCATAGAAGTATTTATTAGTGCGACGCAATGGCTTGATCATGTTCATATTTCTCTCATCTATGAGATAATATGCATTGATTTTGACACTAGATTTTGATTCTGAACACTAGGTGGAAAGCTGGTGCCTTAGCTTCATCACAACCAAAAATTGACATCCTAATGACCTAATCCATGAATCCAGTGAACTTAATCTCCCCCTTGTATGCTTTTACAACATCTGGCACATCTTTCTCATACCTGCTCACAAAACTCTGGTAGAAGTATTTATTAGTGCGACGCAATGGCTTGATCAAGTTCATATTTCTCTCATCTCTCTCAATCTTTCCTTCCCTCAACAGCACACTCAGCACAGCACACTTGGGGAGGATGTTCTTCTCCATGCTGAACATCAAGAGAAGAGGTCGGGTAAGCACATCCGCGGGCGAAAGATTCATCTTGTCCCGGAAGAAGCAAAGCTTCTGCTGGATTGTTTTGTTAGTAAGCGTTAGTATACCAGGCTGCAACCTGAATGCCTTGACCAACTCGTTCTTGGAAATCCCGAAGTTGAGGTACAAGGACATCCGTTCCTTCCATGCTCCTCTCTTGAGTCCGGAGAGTCTCAAGAAGCCGTACAGGAAGCTCGGGTGCGTGGTGGGCAGCTCGAGCTCCTCAAGGTCCTCAAAGATGCCATTAATGCGGTCGGGGGGCATCGCGAGAACACTGATATTGAGGACGGCGAGCCTGGTGATTTGCGCATCATCCAATCCATGGCTGCGAAGGGCTTCCATGACGGTGTGCATGTTGTTGTCGATGTCGATACAGAAGGCCCAGGGGTTACGGGAGATGGCCGTGCGGATGTTGGCATCGGTGCCGACGACGCCGCGGAGGAACTCGATGCACGGGACGATGTGCTTCTCCAGGCTGCGTGAGAGGATGCCGGAGCGGGCCAGGACGTTGGCTGGGATGCCGAGAGAAGCGAAGAACTCGAGCTTTGGCTGGAGGATCTTGTCGGGGTTAGTGGCGAGGACGTACGAGTTTTTCGGGAGCATCTGGGCGATGTTGGCGTCAGAGAAGCCGTAGCCGCGGAGAAGGGAGACCACCGATTCGGCGTCGGCGGTGGAGCGGAAGTGGACGTTGCGGGAGATACCTGCCGCGGCGGCGAGGGGGAGTCCGCAGGAAGTGACGAGATAGGCGGCGGCGGCGGATTCCAGCTCAGGGGTTCTAGCAAGGGAGGCCGAGGAGTAGAGATGGGAGAGTAGCATGGAGTTTGGGTGGTGGTGGCGGAGGATAGGATTTGTGCCGGCGGCGGCGGTGCGGCGGATGAGCTGGAGGAGCCGTCTGCCGGCGGCGGTGGGGAGCATGTCTGGGTTAAGGGCTACGGCGCTCAATTGGTTTGACGACTTCAAAGAGGGGAGAGAGTTAAGAGACGAGCGATGTCGAATACTTACTAGTGAGAGGTCTGTTCTTTGCAACGGATACATAATTTTAATGATAATATATATAACATGATATATTTACCTAACACATTTATTTAGTAATATTGTGATGATAAGAAACAAAGTAATATATTATTGTTCAAAACAATACATAAAGGTATCATTTTTATATAAAGTGTCATTTCATATTTATAATTACAGATCTGGTATGAAACTGTACAATATACTATACAGTGAGCACATATTCTTTTATCTACTCAGTGAGCACTTCCTTGTAGACGATATTCTTTGTTAGCGTGCTTGTTGAATTGATACCCCTATTTGTTTTCGAAGCGACGAGTATTTTGATATTGCTACGAGAAGTTGCTCGTGACAGAGCTACTTATAATTGTCCATGAGAGAACACCGGGTTCGGGAGGTATATTCCAACATGTGGTACTGTTTGACCCTGTGCTTTATTAATTGTCATTGCAAAACTCACCCTAACAGGAAATATACCACAGGAAATAGCACATGTTTAATCAGCATAAAAATCAGTAAAATACTCTGAATTTAATAACTTAAAAAATTATTCTCCAATTTAAATAGGACGTTGGTCTTATAAAAATCGGAAAACAACATAGAAAATGCTCTAAAAATTCTCATAAAATTCAGAATAATACCACTGAATGTGATGAAATTTACAAAATTATCCTCGCATTAAACTTAATTTTATCTGATTTTGGGCAATTTTCTTATTTTCCAGAGAATAATTAAAACAGAAATTAATTTCTTAATTCTGGAAAATTAAAAAACGAAATTCAGCCCAAACCATTGAACCGGCCCGGCCCAAACTGCGCATGGCAGCAGGCCGCATAAACCTGGGCCCAGGCCAGGAAAGCTGCGCGCACGCGCCTGTAACCTGGGCCTGGGCCGCACATCACTCATCCCGCCTGGGCCGGTTTAGGTCCAACTGATCCTAGCCGTCGGATTTGATCCGACGGCCAGCCGCCGTTTTCGCCCGTATAAAAACCTCACGCGCGGCGAAAACCTAACCCTAAAACATTTCCCCCCCTTCGGCCCGAGAGCGAGAGCGGCGGAGCGGCGCGCGGCGGCAAGCGGAGCGTGCGTGCGGCGGCGGCCCGCGACGGTGATCGGCGGTCGGCCGCCACCGGCTAGCTCGCCGGAGCACCGCGTCACCCGAGGGTGAGCGGGGCTCCGTCGAGCTAGCTCGTGGCGGCCAAAAAAATCCGAGGGACCCGAGGGGTCGCCAGCTTCTTCCCGGGCTCCGGCGAGCGGCGGCGCGGTGGCGAGGACGGCGGTAAGAATCCGGCGCCCTCCTTTTCTTAGCTGGCGGGTGTGGCGGCGTCGGCGTAAGCGGCGACTGCGGAAGCTAAGGCTAGGGGTAGCTAGGGCTGCGGGAGGGGAGCGGGCGCGTAATGGGCCGAGGCGGCGTGCAAACTTATTGGGCCGAGGCTGGGAGGGAGGCGCGCTGCGCGCGGTCGAGGCAGGGAGGGAGGCGCGCTGCGCGCGGTGCGGACGGACGAGCAAGTCGCCGCTTTATAATAGTAGAGATTTGTGGTAATTGCATATTTATCTTAACACTAAAAAATAATTAGTTATTTAATCTACTCTTCTCTATATATTGATTTATCTATCTAACTATTATATAATTAGCGAGTTGTTTATTCTACTATTAACTAAATATTAATTATTCTTTTACTTTTATCTGATCTAAACATTCATTCCTTTTACGCTCTACCTGTAGGACATCTTGGGTAGTCAGTCGCCCACCGCTCCCTTCTTCCTACGCAGGACACCCTAACTGCAACCTAGTTAGGCATAGCTGCCCTCCCACCTGCCCCTAGCCGTGGAGCCTTGCCCCCGCCAGCCCTTCGTCGACATTGTGACGCCTCAACCCCTACGCGACAATGCCTCCACGGCCAATCCCCGTGCCACACCGGCACCCCCTTGCGGCCAGCTGATGAGACACTGCCCTGCGTCTCTTAGGTCTACGACCAGCCTCAATTCTGCCCAACCAGCCCGATCCAACGAACAATAACCCCAAAGACCCAAACTCTGTCATTACATATGAACAAGAATAGCCTACGGAGATACCCGTAAAAAGATTTTAGGTTAGTCTAATAAGGACATTGTGTGACGATTCAATGATTATCTCTAGTAAAAAGACAAAGACAATGTTTTTAGACAGATTCAAGCCTCCTAGAAAATAATAACCCTACTTTCGTGCATGATTGATTAGGAGAAAGAGTTGTCTCTTGAGAATATGAGAAGGCGTGTACGTAAAGACGTGCCTAAGAGATGTGTGTCCCTCAGCGTGTGTGACTTTGAGAGGCTGCCCATGTCCTTTTATACTTGAGATTGAGAGTTACAAACTGTGAATTATTGGATATAAAAAGCTGTGCTTATGTACTTCTGCGTAACACATGCTGCCTCCGCGAAAACATGCTTCCGCAAGGGAAATTAGACACCTAAATACCTAATACATAAGAAAGACACCTAGGTGTAGTACTGTCGATATTAATGGAAATATTCCCTGTTTTTTATGAATGATAACTGCATTGATACGTTCTTATTTAGTTGACTTGAACTCAGGCCCTGTTTGGTTTGGGGTGACTAAACTTTAGGGACTAAACTTTAGTCCCTTTTAGTCCCTAAAGTACCAAACATGAGGACTAAAAGGGACTAAAGTTTAGTCCCTAATGTTTAGTCCTTTAGTCCCCAAATACTTGCTAAACCGGACTAAACTTGCACTTTGACCATCTCTACCCCTTGTCCTCCCGACTCCTGAGCTCGAGCCGCCGCCGCCCCCTCTGCCGGATCCACCGCCGCCGCCGCCCCCTCTGCCGGATCCGCCGCCGCCGCCGCCCCCTCTGCCCCTCTTCCGGATCCACCGTCGTCTCCTCACACGCCGCCGCACCCTCACTCCCGACGAGTCCGCCGCCCCTCCATGCTCCCACGCCGGATCCACCGCCGCCCTCACTCCCGGAGCCTCCGCCGCCCCTCCCTGCCCTCCCACGTCGGATCCACCGCCGCCGCCTCAGACGACGCCGCCCCCTCACTCCCAGAGCCGGATCTACACGACACCGCTGCCATGAGTAAAAGGCTAGCCGGCTGTGTGCCAGGCGCAGCCAAGAGCAAAAGGAAAAAGCTGCCTGTACTAGCTGCGCCATGAGCAAAAAAGATTGAGCAAAAAATGCAAATAATTGATTAGGGGTATTTGGGTCTTTGTTCAGCTGTAATGATGGTCTTTAGTCACTAAAACCAAACAGGGATGAACTAAAATTTAGTCAGCTAAAAATGAGAGGACTAAACTTTAGTTTAGTCCCTAAAGAAACCAAACAGGCCCTCATTCGTGCAGGATGGCACCGCATGTTATGTTAGAGCTAATTCCTGAGGTTAATGATCATCCTTTGTTGCTGACAGTCTTCTCGAGGTGGTTTTCAACTCTGTTTTTTTTGAATGATCACGTTGTCAGGGCAAAGATGGTAATCTACCCTATGATGCTGGCCTGACCGTTCTTTCTCCATGGCATGGTCCATGCTAGCGTCAAAGATATGGCTGAAAAATACTATCATCTAATATTGTTTATTCAGAGAATTTTGAACCATTTTAGAATTAGAATTATAAAATCATATCGAGAATTTAACCTAGAATTCATATTTTTGTCTAATTCCTTTTCAAGAAAGAAAAAATTGATCAAAATTTTTACCTCTCCTTCAATCTTAATGGACTAAGATGAAACCGTTGAATCTTAATTAGATGCATCAGATCACACGATTGCATGATTATACTTACACAAAATATTTCCCGAAGACGATAGCGTGTGTTGCGTCCCCAAATATCCAATAATATCGCGTTCCAATTTGGAATGGAATTAGATTAGCTGCATCGCATCCCTCCTCCTCTCCCCTGTCCCGTCCCAAGACCACCACGCCATCGATCGAAACCGCGATTAACCGCCTCCGCGCCGCCGTGTCGCGGCGAAGATTGGTGGCTGCCGCCGCCGGCGGCGCACAAAAGAGCGCCTTTTCTCTTCTTGGTGGTTGCATGTATGCGGGAGGGGAGAACGAATGGGGGAGTGGATGGAGAGCGGGAGGGAGCCGCCGCCATGGGGGCGCTCCGCCGGCGCAGGCAGCCGGACCAGTCGTCGTCCTCCTCCTCCTCCGGTAGTAGAGAGGATCGGGAGGACGAGCCAGGCGGAGGCAGTAGCAAGAAACAGGGGAGGCGCAAGGGCCAGAGGCGGGAGGCGGTCGCCAGAGCGATCCGGGACAGGCTGCCCGCGGCGGCGTCTTGCTGGGGCAACGGCTCGGTGTCGGTGGTGTCTCAGTCGATCGGAGGGGAGAGAGGGAGGAGGAGCCGGACGGAGAGCACCGACGATGAAGGCGTCGAGGAGGACGGCCAGGCCGCCGCCGCCGCCGCGAGGGCTCCGTCGGTAGCGTGGTGCTGTGTCTGCCCGGGTGAGGACTGCAAGCTTGAGGCGAACCCGAGCGCCAACGGCAAGGAGGACCCCAAGCTCCGCTCACTTCTCGAGAGCAACGACTTCTACTCCGCCGACTGCAATCCGCACGCCGTCTCCTCCAATCCCGGCGACCGCCCCGATTAGGTGCCATTGATCCCTCCATCGTCACAACCGCACATTGCTGTACACATTTTTTTACAGAAAAAAGAGATCTGATTGCTTTCTTGATTCCTTTCTTCGCCTCTTCTTGTACTTTCTCTGCCATTATCTTCTGTTTGAACTCTGACAAGAATCCGGCAAGGACAGGGGCATATTTTCTTGGCTATTTGTTCTGTAGCCATCTGCATCTTTGCCTGCATTCTTGCAGACGTGTGTTTCATTGGCAATTGGTGTATGATTTATCACTGATTCTGACTGTATAATTGCCTTGGCAGAAGAAGCCGCACACAAGTACACAACCTTTCCCTTCTCCCTCTGAACTGTGTGCTGGGATTTGGGAGCTCCAATCCAGCTATGATTGCACTGATGATGCCTGGCTGCCATTGGAGGGCTCACAGGTCAGTCAGAGCTCACAATTCAAGTGGATGCTTCGTACGCGCTGAGAAAGTCGGCAGCTGTACTGTTCTAGGAGAAAGAGAGGCAGGAAATGAAAGAGATGGGGCGTCCTTGACTGATTTGGCCGGTACTCCCATCTAAGGGTTAAAAACTCTAAACTAATGTTTACATGACATTTTAGAGTATTAAATTTAGATTATTTATAAAACTTATTTATAATTGGTGGATTATTCGTGAGATAAATCTAATGAGTCTAATTACGTTATGATTTGACAATATGATATTATAGTAACATTTGTTAACCATAAATTAATTAAGCATAATAGATTCGTCTCGTGAATAATCCTCCGATTCTGTAATGATTTTTATAATTAGTTCACGTTTAATACTTAAAATTGATATCCAAACATCCGATGTGACATAGATTAAACTTTAGTCCATAAAATCAAATGTTTCTTAGTTGGAAGAACATGTTCTCTTAGAGAAATTTTACAGTTTCTAAGGATGTACCAGAATTTCTAGGGTTAATTTTGATACCTCCTATTACCTGATGTATCAATGGGTATTAAAGTTAACGTTGAAAATTCTAAAAATTCTGGTATATTCCCGAGGACGATAAAATCACTCTTGTTCTTATAATCTTATGGCATAAAGTTGAGTAGTGTTTTGTTTTTTGCCTCAAGTCCTACCTCTGTGTGTATGATAACTGAGTTCAAAGATATGTTAGTATGTCATACGAAGATATGTTAGTATGTCATACAATGGAGCAAAAAATGAATTTCACCAACTTACGTGTGACCTGAGAGCAAATCTTCTTTGGTTGAAAGGAAGAGGTGTAACAACTGATTTTTTTCTTGTGAGTGAGATTGCAGACCAGATTCATCCGGCTGCTCATTTTATCATTTTCTAATCAGCTCTGAACCAAAGAGGTCTGAATTTTATATAAAAAAATTGATCATATATCTTTTATTTAGATGGAAATTAAGAATTTATCCTCCTAGTTCACATGTCATTGACTTATGTGAACTCTACATGTTATTGAGATGTAGTGGATAAATCCTCAATTTCTATCTAAATGGTGGGTATATAATCAAATTATCTAGTTCTCTTCTTGTTAGTTGTTACTCTCTGATTCCTTACTAGTTATTTCACGCTTATATCTACTTTTTTTAACATTATTAACTTTTTAAAATATAAGTTATTTTATAACTCTATGTATTTTCTTATCTTTTTTAGTGTTTATGATTGTCAAATAAATTCCACCCCTCTTATAAGAACAACTGATCTTTCAAATGCAGAGTAAATAAATAAAAATTTGAATTGAACTTTAAATTCTTATATATAATTTTAAAACTATTCATATAAGGAACGGAAGTAAGTATTCCTCTCCGTTCGATAATATTATAAATTACGAAATATCAAGTTTGATTCTAAATTACTAGTATATTAATAGTATGCATCAATGCTAATTTGCCACAAAGAGGCGATAGCCAAAGAGGTATTGTTACCACAAGAAGCTCGTGCTGGTTGAACCAGCGCCACGTCAGTGAAGAAAAACATCTTTACGTTGTGTTTGTTTCAGTTCTGGATTATAATAATTTAGTTTTTTTCATAAGCTAAAACAAACATAATAACTTATTATGCCAGCTTATTATAATTTAGAGTGCAGATTGTAATAATCCTTAGAACTCAACTTTTTTTATAAGTTGTACTGTTATAATCTAAAACTGAAATAAACGTACTGAGACACGATGAATAACGGCTTAAAAAATTGATACAGTTTGATTTTACTGCCACTTGTATTATAGCCTAAACGTGAGGCTAGTATAGAATGAGATTGGGAAAATTACTCACATGTTATTATAATTTTTAAGAATTCCCTACATGCCACTGTCAGTGACTGTAGTGGCCTCTATTTGTCATTGTCACATCAATGACATATTGACAAACTTTGAAAATTGTAATGGCACAGAAAAAATTAACTCAATGAGAAAACCGTAATCATGTCCCTCTAGTTTGATGGTTCTATAAAAATATCATCTCTAACTATAAAAACACTTTAAATCGTTGTAAATTATTAGTTTGATGTCCGATTTTGTTTGAAAGATATCTGTTGGGAATGCGATACACAGATCATTCATCTTAATACTATTCTTGTTTGAATGCTTAATTTCGAAGTTTTGATGAGATTTGATACTAAGGTGTTCACTTCCCTTTTGCAACTAATTCATAAGGAGTTCAATTTGTCAGGTAACTGGTTTTATCCGACAATTCTTATAACAACTTTTTTAATTATGGTAAAAATAATGCCCTGAATTAAAATTCAACAACTATAATTTCACTTAGATTCTTACTACTTATTACTAATACAAATTTAAAAATTTAAGATCTAAATAAGTATAATAACACATATACACTAATACACAAACTAATAACCAGAAAACTAAAAGTTACATGTTTATACTAAAGTTTTACATTTCTAAATTTTATAAGTTTAGCCTATTTATTGTACAAGTTGAGGCGGCGCATAAATAAGAAAAAATCACTCGACTAATAAACAACAAAACTATTACTTACTATAATATTAGTAAAAAATGACAAATGTTGTTTTTCTAAAATTATAGGAATCTTATATTTTAGTAAATATGGATTATTTTTATTTTAATTTATGAGATTTTACTTTTTACTCTTCAAATTTATATCGTCTATTTAAGTTAATTGTATTGCTTTAAATTTAAATTTTTTTAGGGCAGATGAGAGACATTGTGCGCTGGACTCTCCGGCCGGTAGCGAGGTCCCAGATCCTCACCGGCGACGAGCCGACGACCCGCCTCGCTTTCGTGCCGCCGCGAGAGGGAGCGGAATGTTGCAGTGCATCTTCCTCCTCTCCGATTCCGGGTAATCCCCCACGCCCCCTATCCCCGCCCAGCTCTCTCTGCACGCCGGCATCGGTTCCTCCTCCTCCTTTGTTCTCGCCGGATCTGTCGTAACCTTCGACGGGGTTTGGTTTGGACTGAGTTTTGCGTTGTCCGGGGCTGCCTGCCAGGGAAGTGATGGTGGAGAAGCAGACGACGGCGCACCGCGTGGACCGCGCCATCTGCGGCTGGTTCTGGGACTACGTGCTCGCCCACGCCGCCGGCGACGCATCCAAGGTAGTTTAACAGTTTTGTTCTCTCCCCACTTCGGTATCGTATTGCCGCCCTTTGATACCTCTGTTTTAGCTTTCGGATTTTCGAGCTACTGTTGTGTTGCAGTTATGCTGGTTGCCTTATAGCTGTTAGAATTTCATGGATTTGGCGCTGATTAGGTTTCTTCAACTTCGGAAGGTCTTGCAGGTGGTGGTCTCACCCACACACTACTTGTTTCATGTTTGTCGCAATGGTGTGATATTCTTGGCATGCACACAAGTGGAGATGCCCCCTTTGATGGCTATCGAGGTCTCAGCTTTATCCTCTTGGCACTTTGTTTTATTTCAGTTGGAAGTTCCAACTGAAAACGCAATTAACTCGCCTGAAAGCTCTGTAATAATAATAAAACAGGCAGTATAGCATAATTCTATTGCTTCACTGAAGAAAACCATTTTGGGGGTAGAGATTGTCTGTTTTATGTTACTGAGCATAGCGGATGCTTTTATACTACATATTTATTTTTATAACTTTGATTGTATCAGGACCCTATATATATAAAATATAATATTTCTAAATTTGTAGCATGTGAAGATGATAATCAACCATGAAATCCTCAGCATTGCAATTTACATATGAGACTATATGAGATGCATTTGGATTTCAGCTTGAATAAAGTGCCCATTTTTGTGTGTGATGCTTAGAACATGTCCTGTCTCTGATCTATTTTAGGATCATGTTCTGTACATTTTAACTTAGATCCTTACTAAGCTCCAAGATTTTCTTTTATGCTTAAAAGTTTCTTGCAGTACTCAAGGAATTTGGAAGTGCTATCAGTAAAAACCAACAACTAGCTCAAAAAATGATGTCACTATCCATAATTCTGTCCTACCAGTCTATCGTGAAACATGCATATTAAGTAACTCGCTAAAGTAATTTCTCATTGAAATGTTGGAAATTGTGATTGACTATGGGTTTTAACTTTTGTGACTCTTTCTATGGTTCTGTGGATATGATTTGCTGCTGCCAGTTTCTCTCTCGGGTTGCTGATGTCCTGACAGATTATCTCGGAGATCTAAATGAAGACATAATTAAAGACAACTTTGTACTTGTATACCAGGTGTCTTTTCTTATACTCTTTCATGTGACACCACACAATAACTTTGCAGCTGTTTGCCTATTCTGTTATTTCTGATTTCTCCTTATTTATCTGTTAGTCTTCTGAAATTTGAAAGACTAGTGCAAACTGCAAATATTTGGATGATATTACAGTGCCACTTCACTTAATTACTGGAAGACTTATTTGTAACAATATGACATATTGACATACAGTAATTAAATTTCTAGCCATATACAAATTTTGAACACAAATTTGCACCGTGATTTAAGTTATGAAACTACGATATATTATCAGACAATCATTTCTATTGTTGATATTGTTGAATTGTGTGTACTAATTTACATCTTACATATCTAAATGATATTTCACTTCCAGTCTGAAAAAATTGTATAAGTATATATCAATGTGTTGATAATCAGTTATACTGTAATCCAGTTGCTCTGTATCTGTGGATTGACCAAACACACTCCTTTGTTATCCATGGATTGACCAAGGCAATCCTTTATTATTTTCATTCAGTTGATTCTGTCAAACATCAGCATATGTAGTTGCTTGCAAAGCACATGATAGATAATTAAAATAACCATGTTGATAGATAATTAAAATAACCATGTTTTGTTCTCTAAACAATATAATACTTTTATGTGTGCAGATTTTAGATGAAATGATGGACAATGGTTTTCCCCTTACTACTGAGCCAAACATCTTGAAAGATATGATTATCCCACCAAATATTGTCAGCAAAATGTTGAATGTCGTAACTGGTAAGAGTTCTAATCTTGGTAACAAACTTCCAGATGCAACGGCTTCTTATGTACCTTGGAGAACAACTGTTATCAAGGATGCAAGCAATGAAGTCTATGTTAACATAGTTGAGGAACTAGATGCATGTGTGAACAGGTACTTTCACCTTGCCCTTCTAATATTCAGAGGACATTTCAGTATTTCACTACATCTGGAAATTCGAGTTTTAGGACCCTAGATACATGTGTGAACATGTATTTTCAGTTTTCCATATGTAAATTAGTAAATATGCAGGGGTGGAAACTTTAGCATATTCAAATTGTTCTGCTGCAAGCCCATTAATTATGATAGCAGTTCAAAAGATCCCAATTAACCATTTCTGTGATAAACACAATGTAGCTCACTTCTGCAGATCTCACTCATGCAGTTGCACCTTAGTATGTTTTACTAAGTATTTGAAACAGAAGGGCTGCACTAAGATTTACAGCTCAGTATTCTAGTTGTTGGATATTATTATATAATATCAATCTATCATTTCTAGGAGAAGGATCCAACCATATGATCTAATTATCTTATGGCATCTAGCATTGTGAAGGAATGTTTTTGACGTTTGGCATCCTGGTTGACTTTTTATGAACAGAGAAGGAGCTCTAGTGAAATGTGAAGCATATGGTAAAATTCAAGTAAATTCTAGCCTTCCAGGAGTACCAGAACTGACTTTATCATTCGCTAATCCTACAATTATCAATGATGTGAGGTTTCACCCTTGTGTTCGATTCAGACCTTGGGAGTCCAATCAGATCCTTTCCTTTGTCCCCCCTGATGGGCAGTTCGACCTCATGAGTTATAGGTGCATCAATATTTCTTGTATCTTATGCTTCCTTTCTTTCTTTGTTGGCTATGATTGACTTGTCTGTTATATCTGTACTCATTATTTGATCATCAATGATCAGGGTTAAGAAATTGAAGACCACGCCAATTTATGTGAAACCACAGTTAACATCAGATTCTGGGAATTGCCGTGTCAATGTGATGGTGGGCATAAGAAATGATCCTGGGAAACCTATTGATTCTATAACAGTGCAGTTTCCACTGCCCCCACTTATTGCTTCTGCTGATTTGACTGCAAACTATGGCACAGTTGATATTCTTGCTGATAAGGTAAATGCCTTTTCCAATATTTTTTTAAACTTGAGTTCATGCCTATTATATCAGTAGTCACACATAGAGCTAGTATCAATTTCCTCAGTAAAGCAAGCTTTCAACTTGAACGCTTCTTGGTAAATATCATCAATAATTTATACCACAGTAACCACACTTTGTCTCAGAAAACATAGTATTTTTATTTTTGTTCACCACATATATTGCTTGCTTATGACATATTTGTTCTTCATGCAGACCTGCCTGTGGACAATAGGGCAGATTCCAAAAGACAAAGCACCATCTCTCTCTGGGAATTTACGCCTCGAAGAAGAACTTACACATTTGCATACGTTTCCAACATTTCAGGTGAAATTCAGGATTATGGGGGTTGCTCTGTCTGGGCTTCAAATTGATAAACTGGAAGTCAAAAACACTCCAAGTGCTCCTTACAAAGGTTTTCGAGCCCAGACTCAAGCTGGTAGGTATGAAGTCAGATCCTAGGTGCCTGTGTAAGTCTCAGCAGCTGTTGTTCTGCACTTGAAAATAACATGATACCATAGCGGGGGCAGGTTACCAAGGTATCGTGATCGCTCAGTTCGTCCATGGCCAGCATGCTCTCTATTCATACTGTTATTTGTCTTGATTTCTCCTTGCCGGGAAAACTGCAAATCTTGCTGTGTTGTTTGTGAAGACGAAGATTGCTGCATATGGATGCTCACTTGCTCAGTGGCTGAGATCAAGACCGAGTTCTGCCAGATCGTTGTGTCCACCTATCCATTTCACAGAGAAAATCTGCCAATGTCCAGTCTTGCCTGAGAACTACCTGTAGAAAAGCGGTGGCGTTTTTAAGTAAATAGGCTTTGGGTTATTCCATGGCTCTCCCAACTGTTGCCCTTGCATTTGTAATTGTAAGTTATACAAAATTTGCAGGGTTTTCTGCAACACTGTTTTTAATTGAAAATTGTTGCTTTCTTCCAATCCAAAGTGTATTTCAACGGAGTACTTTGTAAGCTAAAGAGGTTGACTTAACAATGCCAAGGCTATCTACCAGCACAGTACAAATTCGCCTCATAACAATAGTGTGAAGTGACAAATTAAGTAAAAGTGCCTAATAGCTTGTTGCACCAAAGTCCAAACTACCAATTTCATAGAAAGAACAAGATTTTTTTAAATAATATATTTTTTATTCAAAATTGTATTTATGGTGTGCGATTTTAGAAAATTGTAAAATAGCCATATGTCGGCAAATGAAATCATGACTGTCTCTGTCGGTATTTTATCTTTCGACAAAGATTCTATGGACAATTTTTGTTCTTTATCGGCGGATCATCTGCTAATAGATGGTGGTCTAGACGTTATGACCATTGAACATTCAGGGTTACTCAAACATTTGGGTCCAGAGACACTTATGTTTATCTTTTTCCTCTTGTTTCTACGGTTCCCAAGTTAAGTATCTAGTGTGTTTCTCCTAATCCCCCTTTTCTCTTTAGCCTTCACTTCAATCAATCTCAATGCCCGCTACGTTCCTATGCTCACTCTTCTTTCCTCCCCACCCCACTGACGATGGATCCTGCGCGTACCCCGCGCCGCTGGATCTAAGGGTCTGTTTGGTAGAACTCAAGATCCTAAAATTCACATTAAAATTGGAGTGGAGTACTTGAAGCTGGTTAGATTTTGCTCCACCACTTCATTTCATAATTTTTGAATGTTCTCAACGGAATCCACTCTTCAGAAAAAATGTTTGACTTGATTTCAGCTTCACAGAACAAAAAAAATCGAGCTGGAGCACTACCAAACGCACCCTAAATCGCACACAATGCTTCTTCTTCTTCGCTGACAATATCTTCAGTATTATTGCATAGAACCGTCCAATGTCACTATTGGCTGCTTTGGCACCTAGATTGCTTCTCACCACCCCAAAGCAAATTGTGCCGTCGCTATAGCACTTAGCCCTTAATTAGAACAGAATTTTTGCTCTTATGCCACAAAGTTGAATGATATTTACTTTTTTTTCACGTTATATGTGTTTGATAATCATATATTTATATGGGATAAAAAAGCAAATTCTACTAATTTATGTCTGACGTGAAATCTCCATAGTAGAATGCATGAATGCAGGACCTCCCACGGCGAGAAGAAGTCGCCGGAAGTTCCTTCTTCCTTAGCGCCGAAGAATCACAAGCAGACAGCAAACAGTATAAATATACGCCGCGCTGCCGTACGTGTTTGCTCTCCCGATTCAGGACTCCAGAAGCCCTCGCCCTCGTGCAGATCGAACTTCAGCGATGGAGGCCAAGATCGGCAGGCTCGTCGAGTCGGTGGGAAGCTTCTTCTCCGGCGGCAGCGATACGATCCCCTGGTGCAGCCGCGACATCATCGCCGTGAGAACAGCCGCCTCCCCCTCCTCTCGGCTCCCATCTAAATCTCCCTTTTACTTTATCAATTTTCTCTTAGTTTGGGGTTTTTTTAGCTCTCGCGAGATCCTGCGCTGTAGCTGCGGATTAGTAGGACTCGGAGGTGCGCGACTAGCTGGTGGAGCGCCTCGGCGCCATATGAAGATTTTGGGAGGAAAGGGGAGCGAACGATCGAGCGTAGAGTGGTGGGTGCTTAGTTTGGGTGGCATGGCAGCCTGCCCATTTTCCGCCATGATTAGCTTATCTGTTCCGTAGGTTGTCTCACGGCCGCTCGTAATTAGCTCGTTCGATGCTTCGATGCAACATGGATTAGTCACACTGACAACCCGTTAAAGTTGTGTAAATTTTTATCCTCTTTAGCAGCGCACAATCCGAAAAGTCCAGTGGAGTCAGTCCATCATTCCAGTCTTCTCTTTTTCGCAAACACAGAATGATCTGATACAATCATCGCTTGTGCTACTGACTACAAAATACATATGCCAGTTTCACTTAAAAATGTTATTACTGTGTTTTGTGAGACATGGAATATACATTCCAAAGAATGTTAAGCTTATGACCTCAAGACTCAAGAGTACCTGTTGTCTCACATGGTTTGATGGTTGTATGTTGCTTAGGGTTGTGAAAGAGAGGTTGCTGAGGCTGCAACTGAAGAGCAGAGGAATGATAGCCTTATGAGGCTATCTTGGGCCCTTGTACATTCCAAGAATCAGGATGATGTCAACCGTGGATTAGGCATGCTTGAAGGTATAATATCTTATTTTGTTTTTCCTTGTTTGGCATAAGCTATACTCTACTCTGTTTTGATCAATTCATTTGATTCCACAGCATCGTTGGATCAATCCAGCAGCCCACTGCAGACTAGGGAGAAGCTGTATCTGCTGGCTGTTGGGCACTACAGAAATGGTGACTATCCAAGAAGCCGGCAACTTGTGGACCGTTGTTTGGAGGTATATCTGCAAAAACATTAGCTTGTAGATTCACTGGTATAATCCATATCCTTTTTTTTCTAGAAACCACATCCACGCCAGTTAATTTTTGTGCTACCAAAAGGGGCTAGAAGTACTTCATTTTATTGTTAGGTAACTTCAAAATAGATATTTGATTGTTGATGCAAGTCCATTTCGTTGAGGACTTTTGAGTACTTACTACTCATTTCCATGTTGCTAGCATACTAGTGCTGTTTTTCCACCATATGACATAGTGTAGGGCAGGGTGACTTTTTGCCATCCCTTTCCTCTCAATTTTCACAGCCAAAGTTGACATCCTGTTGGCTACACTATTCTGTATGGTTTCCAGTTTTTACAGTTGAGTAGGCACTGGAATTTATCCTCATCGATATAGACCATCATTTAATTGTTTACCTGACCAAACTAATTAGCACAATGTTTTGATGTTGTTATGCAAATCAATGGGCTCTTTGATGTGCTATGTTAGTTTCACATAGACTTGTAATCCAGTTCTAGCCAAACAAAGTTTATAAGTCCTTTGCTATGCACCCTATACTTGATGTTGGTGCCTTATGTGCTAAACTGCTAATTCATCGAGTCCCTCTCAAATTTTAATATGCTTACATCTTTTGATAAATTGAGGATTGATTGAAAACGAAACAAAATAATTGTTGGTGCTAATTGCGCTCGCGGACCATAATTGTAATTCTGTTGAAGATGTTGTTTGGGACTTTGGGTATCTTTCTCTGTGCTATATGTTTGTAGATGCTAGTGGTTTTCTCAGCATTGTTTTGTTAATTTGCTTAGTATCATGAGTTATATAGTCATGGGAATCATGGGATGCTTACTTGGTCTTCCTAGGGCTTACATGGTTTTCTTGTCTGACACTCTGACATATTTGCACCATGGAAAATTGAAAGCTATAAGAGTATGTCTCCTCCATGTTGTAAAACCATTGTGTTTATTTTGTATTCTCACTGAAACATGACTCCATATAGTTCATCAGCATGTTTTGGTTGATGGCTTGGTGTTCTCTAAATTAATCTATGTAACTTGCTATCCTTGTAGATTCAACCTGATTGGAGGCAGGCGTTGTCTCTCAGAAAGGCCATAGAAGATAAAATTGCCAAAGGTGAGAGAAATTAATCACTATATTCTTTATTATTGGTTCTGAATTGAGCTATATGATAGATTGTCTCACCAATCAAATAGAGTGAAATGTACCGTCAGTACCACAGCTTGCAAGGTGGGTGCAATTTAGTCACTCAACTTGCAAATTGATCAGAATCAGACAAAGTCAGTTAACTTGTTTCAAGGGTGCAAATCTTGTTTAAGAGGTACCATGTGAGTTGTCCGTCGCCAATTGTAGACGTGGCCACATGCATCTATGCAGCAAAGCCCTTACTAGCTGATTTAGTCTGTTTTAACTAGTTATGTCCTATGTGTCAACTATGCCATGATCAACTCGGGGTGTGTTTGGTTCGGTGGATATGGGTGGATGATACTTGACATCAACATTTTGAGTGTTTGTTTTGTGGGTGAGGATAGATAGGTGTCATGGAAGTGTCACGGTAGGATAGGAAGTGGGTCTGCCCTCCAGCCCGTGAACAGTACCAGTGGTATTGTAGCAAATAAAAGTATAGATCAGGTTGTTAGCAGGATAAGCTAGTTAGTTAGCTAGATAAGAGTAGTTAGTTGAGATATTCCAAGGTGATTAGTTAGCGTCTGTGCAGTATATAAACAGATGTGCAGTATATAAACAGAGGACAGATTAGACTTAATGAGTTGAGTTTTGAGTTAGGCTTGTAGCTACCCTGTTCGGCTGCGGGTCTTGGCTCGGCTAGCAGCTGCGCCACCACGGCGCCGCCGCACCGCTGAGGTCAGGGACCTCAGCCTGTTCCTTCCTCTCAATATAATCTTCGTTTGGGAGTGCGTCCAATCTCGTCTTCTCTTGCGACCGGTGACAATAGGGCAGCCAAACAGGAGAAGATTCCATGAAGACCGCTGGATGAGGCCATCAGGCAAAATTACCTAGATGAGGTCATCCATCTTAGCTAACCTTGATCATTAGTGACTAATCAGTGACAATTAGTCTATTTTGTTGTTAATTAGTTATTATTGTGCCAAGATTAGTGTTGGTTAGTGATACTTTTTATTTCGTTGTTCATTAGTATTGATTACACTAATACTAATAATAATTAACATATTTTAGTATTAATCAATAATTTACTGTTCTTATTCCAACCATTCTCATCCAGATAACCAAATAAAAAATAGATGTTCCCATCTACATAACCAAACAACTAGCATAGATCCCCCAATCCTATTCAACCTTTTTCTCTAACCAAACGGATCCTTAGATGAACTTGGCAGCATGATCTTTTAACATATATATGTATTCATGTTATGTGCAGATGGTCTTATTGGTATAGGCATAGCCACTACTGCTGTTGGACTTCTGGTTGGTGGGATTGCTGCTATTGCTGCAAGGAAGAAGTGAGATGACATCTGCTTACTAATGAACTAGCCAAGTAGATGTTCGGCTTGATCGATCTTCTTTTAGTTCGTGGCATTTCAACCGAGGATCGCTACATGTGTGCATAAAACGAGTTGATGACCATGGTACACTGGATGAAACATGTACCTTTCTTTTACTGGTTTTGTTTTGTCATCATTAGTCTCCAGGACCCTTGGCTTAATTTTGATTAAACCTTGATAGCCACACTCTCATACAAGTGTCGGGTACATTATACATCACAATGCGATCAACATGCTCCCATTATTGTACACAAATAACAAGTAAAACGAAATTTAGGTTTACCTGTTTTGGGATCACAATTTTTTGTAGTTTTGGAAGTAATACTATAGTATTGAGTAATACTACGGTATTATATATTGAAGGTGTTTGATATACTCCATATGAAATATGTAGTCAATCTATACTATTGAAAACTTTGGTATGAAACACTTTTTCTAAAACTGTGGTATTATAAAATGTGGTATTGTCATGATGTAGTATAATGAGTATAATGTAGTTTTTGAAATACCATAGTTTCTAAAAAACTGTGTTCCGAAACGTGACATCGGAAAAGATGAAAGTAGCAGATAGTGTAGGACGGCTACTCAGGTCCGACGAGGGTTCGGAGAATGTCCATGTAGTAGCCCGAGGTGTCGCCACGGACGTCGGCGGTGACCGTCGTGCTGTATCTCAGCTTGTACTCCTCCTTCACCTTGTTCATGTCCACCTCTG
The DNA here is from genome assembly GCA_019279435.1 of Zizania palustris. NCBI lineage: Eukaryota > Viridiplantae > Streptophyta > Magnoliopsida > Poales > Poaceae > Zizania > Zizania palustris. The sequence continues at coordinate 47,989,178 of JAAALK010000082.1, read as the reverse complement.
CCCGTGACACGATTGCCCTCGTCAGCGACTCCTCGTCAGTGCCAAGCCCCACTATCGATGTTCGTATTACCTATCGAATTGTGTATACCAACTTAGTTTATGGTTGATAAATTTTTGGAAAAATTATTGAACCCGGCCTTGTTGATTGCTGTGTTTTTTTACCCCTGCGAAGTGCTTCTCCGGCGATGTCAGGCACCAGAGCGCGGCCTTCAGCACCGCCGCGAGGTGGTCGCCGCGGCGGCCGTCAAGAACCTCGTCAATGGCCTTGCCGTGCTCCTGCCGGTAGCGTTCGAGCGTCGCCCTGAGCTGCGGCTTGCTCCTCGAGCTGACGATGCGGACGACGTCGCCGTGCAGCGGCTGCCCCTCGGACACCACCGCGGAGTGCAGCCCCGCCGCCTCCTCGCCTGCCAGGTCGTCGCTGACCTGCTCGCCGGCGTACCGGTAGGAGCTCACGAGCCGCACCAGGAACTGCCTGAGCGGGTCCTTCAAGTGCGAGCAGGATGCCACGTCCTCCTCCAGCGACGAGGTGTAGGCGGAGCGGTAGGCCTTCCTGACGGCGACGAGGTGGTCCGGCGACGACGCGCAGGCGACCTCGACGAGCACCCAGAGGTGACGGAGGTCGCCCTTCTTCCTCAGGGCCTTGTTGACCAGCTTGGCGTCACGCGCCGCCGGATCCATCGTCCACAGCATCATCGCGCTCTGGCAGAGAGAGAGAGAGAGAGAGAGAGATCAAGAACTCAAGACCATCAACGGCGACGGCGAGATCGCCATGAAGGGCAAGCAAGCAAGGTCAGGTTAGTTAATTACACGGAAGTAGCCGGAGAGCTCGGAGTGGAGCCTGTCGAGGAGGGTCTCGTCGTACAGGCCTTCGTAGGCGATGGCGATCTCCGCCCGCTGCGCCGCCGTCCGGTGGCCGAGTATCTCGATCAGCGCCTTCTCGTCCGTGCCCCATCCTGTCATGCGATTGCCCAAATTCAATCCAACTATCCAACCAAAAGATCCAATCTTTGATTGCGAAATCATCAGTTAACTCAGAGGCTCAGAGCTGCAGATTCTAACCCCATCACCATATGAACTGGGCTAGCAATTACTCGCAGAGAACAGTGCTCACACAGAGAAAGAAGATCTCACAAATCTCCCCAGGATTCAGTGACATATCTTTCCAACTTTACAATTGGAGAAACACAAGCAAATCACAAATGTACAAGAACAATACAGACACACAAAGATTAGTAGATTGCAAAGTACTACCTTGCACTGCCTTTCTTATGTTCTCTGCATCTTCTGTGGAGGAAGGGGATGGATTTGGGACTGAGATGGAAGCCATGGGGGCAACTCCCCTGGTGTCAGAAGCTGCTGCTTCCTCTTCTTCTTCTCCTGCAGCAGCAGAGAAGGAGATAGAGTGGGAGAAATGGCGGAAGAGGAGGAGATTCAGTGGAGGTATGCTATGGCAGCAGCACCACCAACACATGGCAAACGAGAGTTGCCACAAATGCAAACAAATCACCTTCCCGGCTGGCTTCTCCTTAGGCTATTGTTGTTCCCGCGCACCGACAAATTTAGTGATAACAAGGGACTTGAACATGTATTTTTTATTTTAAAAAATATGATTTATTGTTCATGTTAGAATTGTATATATTTTCTCCAATTTGTTTTCAGACAACTGTTGCAAATATTTTTAAGAAGAAAGAACAGTTGGCAATGTTGAGCTTACTGTAGACATGATGCTCTGGACACTGAAAAACAAGTGTCCTTGTGGATCACGCTGATCTGACCAGCAAATTTTAATGCCAACAAATCGAATATAATTCGGTCGCCAACGCATACAAAAGCATTAAGAACAGATGAACGGACAACCGCTGCAGTTCATCTGTGAAACGCATGGGCTTTCTATGCGGCAATTATCATTTGTTTTCTTGCCAGCGACTGAGATTTCGACTGCAGTTTTTAAGGCCATCCATTTGTTCAGTTGTCAGTAGCCATCTCGTCCTTTCCCAATTCTGTTAGAGGAAAAGGAGTTGCTGCTTGTATTATTCAATGTAGGTACAACAATATATAGCCAAGACCTCATCCCTCAAATCTCAACCGACTTATAACAGAATCGGGAGAAGAGAGAAGGCTAGACACAACGCTTAACACCCCCCCGCAGTCCCAACGTGTAGCTATCGAACGTTGAGACTGGAACGAAACTCAGTGAAAACTGGTGTAGGCAGTCCTTTAGTGAATATGTCTGCATACTGGGACGTAGTCGGTACATGAAGAACACGAACAGCTCCAACAGCAACCTTCTCACGGACAAAGTGAAGATCGAGCTCGATGTGCTTTGTCCGCTGATGATGTATTGGATTGGAGGACATGTATACCGTACTGACATTGTCACAATATACCACGGTCGCCTTCGAAAGAGGAGAATGAAGCTCATGAATTAGTTGGCGTAACCAAGTGACTTCAGCGACAGCATTGGCAACAGCACGATACTCGGCCTCGGCACTGGACCGGGAAACTGTCTGTTGACGTTTAGACGACCAGGATATCAAATTGTCACCAAGAAAAACAGCATATCCTGAAGTAGAGCGCCTAGTGTCGGGGCACCCGGCCCAGTCGGCGTCAGAATAGGCAAGGAGATCTGCTGTTGTAGAGCGCTGAATATGAAGGCCCAAATCCAAAGTACCTCGAATGTAGCGCAAAATCCGTTTGAGAGCAATGAGATGCGGCTCTCGAGGATCATGCATATGGAGACAAACTTGCTGAACAGCATAAGAAATATCCGGACGGGTGAAAGTGAGATATTGAAGTGCACCCGCAAGACTGCGGAAATCAGTAGGATCGGCAACTGGAGTGCCATCAGTACTGGGAAGCTTGGCAGAAGTATCCACTGGAGTATTGCAAGGCTTGCATTCAGACATACCGGCACGGTCCAAGATGTCAATACAATACTGTCTCTGGCTGAGAAATAACCCATAGTTCTTTCTGGAAACACTGATGCCAAGAAAGTGGTGCAGAATACCAAGATCTTTCATGGAGAACTCAGACTGAAGTGACGAGATCGTCCAGCGAAGCAACTCACTAGTAGAGGCAGTGAGGACAATGTCGTCAACATAGAGTAATAAGTAAACCATGTCGGAACCTCGGCGATAAATGAAGAGAGAATTATCAGATTTTGCCTCGACGAACCCAAGTGTTAACAGAAACGTAGTGAATCTGTCATACCAGGCACGAGGTGCCTGCTTCAGACCATACAGGGACTTATGAAGATGGCACACCCAATCAGGATGAGAGGAGTCAATGAACCCTGGTGGTTGCACGCAATAAACTGTTTCCTGGAGGTTGCCATGAAGAAAGGCATTTGTTACATCCAACTGATGAATGGGCCAGTCGCGAGAAACTGCCAAACTGAGAACCGTGCGAACAGTGGCAGGTTTCACAACTGGACTGAAGGTCTCATCGTAATCAATACCAGGACGCTGAGAGAAACCCCGAAGAACCCAGCGGGCCTTGTAGCGATCGAGAGTACCATCGGCGTTGTATTTGTGCTTGAAAATCCATTTACCAGTAACGACATTCGCACCGGGAGGCCTAGGAACGAGTTTCCATGTGTTGTTGGCGAGGAGAGCATTAAACTCTGTATCCATGGCCTTCCTCCAATTAGGATCGGCAAGAGCAGCTCGATATGTACGTGGAATTGGTGACAATGGAGCTGCATGAAGATTCAACCGAGTAGTCTGCTTGCGAATGCCAACTTTCCCTCGAGTCATCATAGGATGTTCATTGACGACTGGGGAGACACCAATTTGAAGCGGTAAAGTTGGACCACCTTGGCGAGATGAACGAGGCCGAGTTGGTACAGCACCAGGCGAGGGCAGAACTTGGGAGGATGATGCGGTTGACGAGTCCTCGACCAGGACCCGTCCGGGAGATTGTGGTACGACTTCAGGTAGGTTTGGCTCAGTTGGAGAGGAAGAAGCTCCAGGTACATCTAGGTCAGTTGTTCGCCCGATCGGATGAACAAGAGGAACCGTCCTTAGTGACCTAAGAGGTGCCTGCACAACAGTAGCACAATCCTCCAAAAAATCCAGATTAGTAGCAGAGATGTTAGTAATATCAGCGAAGGGAAAAGACTGCTCGTCAAAAGCAACATGTCGAGAGATAATGACTTTGTTAGTGACCGGATCAATACATCGATACCCTTTGTGATGAGCGGGATAACCAAGAAAGACACACATCACGGAACGGGGTGCAAGTTTATGAGGGGTAGTAGCGGAGATATTGGGATAGCATTTGCAGCCGAAAACACGCAAATGAGTATAAGTAGGGTGCACACCGTATAAGGCAAAGAAGGGTGTGTGATGCGTAAGAGTTTTGGTAGGATGTCTATTCATGAGATAGGTGGCGGTGTGAAGAGCTTCAACCCAGAAAGATCCAGGAAGAGAAGCCTGAAATAGAAGGGAGCGAACAATGTTGTTAATGGAACGAATAGTGCGCTCGGCCTTACCATTTTGAGAGGAGGTGTGAGGACACGATAAGCGCAAGTGAACACCATGAGTAAGGAAAAATGTGCGTGTAGAGGAGTTGTCGAACTCACGTCCATTATCACACTGAACATTACAAATGGTAGTGGCGAATTGAGTTTTAACAAAAGCAAAGAAATTGCGTAAAGTAGAAAACGTGTCGGACTTGTAACGAAGGGGAAAAGTCCAAACAAAATGGGAGCAATCGTCAAGAATAACAAGGTAATATTTGAACCCTGAAACGCTGGCAATGGGAGAGGTCCAAAGATCACAATGAACTAATTCAAAGTTTACAGAAGCCCTATGATGAGAGCTAGGAAACGGAAGGCGAACATGACGGCCAAGTTGACAAGCATGACAGACTCCTGTCATATCTTCCTTGGTCATGGGAATGACGTCGGCGAGACGAGAGAGGGCGTCATGGCCAAGATGTCCGAGACGACGATGCCAAAGGATATCCGTGGTGCTGGCCGACAGAGTAGTGGCGGAAGACGACGGGAGCAGTGGATCACGATGAAGGGGATAAAGGGGGCCGGAGCTATTGAATCTGGCGATCACGGTCCTGGTTCGAAGATCCTTCACAGAGAAACCAAAAGGTTCAAATTCAACGGCGCACCAATTGTCATGTACAAAACGGCGAACCGAGATCAGATTTTTAATAATTTGTGGAGAGCAAAGAATATCCCGAAGAGTAAAAGAACGATTCGAGTGGTGGATGTGGGTGTGTCCTATGGTTGAAATAGGAAGTGTCGACCCGTTGCCAACAACAATATGTGAGGGGTGATGAGAGGTAAGGGGATGGGTAAAAGATAGAATACCAGCATCAGAGGCCATGTGAGCAGTAGCACCAGTATCCATGTACCACTCGTGAGAATTGGGTTGTGGCAGAGTTGCCGTAGAGAATGAACCGGCGAGAGAGGCTTGGTCCCACTGGGAGGGGGTACCACCATTGGACCAGTCCATGGAGTTGGATCCAACAGACATGGAGGGCTGGTAAGGAGACTGAGTCGGGGGGCCCATGCCACCGGTCGCGACATAGGGTTGTGCTGCGCAGGTATTTTGCATGGGCTGATATTGGGGATTACCAGGTGGGCCACCGAGAGCAGTACCGGCAAATGGATAAGTAGTTCCTGGGCGCGGACCTAGAAGACCACGGCCCAATGGGCCCGGCCACATGTGGATAGTGCCGGCCCACGGGTTGTGAGGGGAAGGCCAGGACTGAGCACCGGTGATAGCGCCTGGGCGAGGCGTTCCAGAGGGTACGGGCGGCTGGTTGTTGCTACGTCCTCCACCGCCACGGCGCCGTCGGTTGCGAGAAGAGCCGCCGGAAGGACGCTCCTGTTGAGCAGCGCCAAAACCGGTTGAATGTGCGGAAGAAGGGGCGGCGGGCTTGTTGGCGTTAGCAGCGCCAGCGAGGAAAACAGTAGCGTCGGAGGAGCGCTTGTTGGCATAGAGCTCCTCAAGATGGAGCTGGGACCGAACCTCGGCGAACGATGGAAAGGGGCGTTGCATCGGCACAAGGGTTTTGAGATGGCTGAATTTATCGGCGAGGCCATTCAAGGCGGTGAGAACGAGGGTGCGGTCGCCGACCGGTTCCGCAAGATCGCCGAGGGCATCAGCCATTTCTTTGAGTTTACGGCAGTAGTCTTGGACAGAGAGGGTTCCTTGGCGGAAGGTGTGGAACTCAGCTTGGAGATTGAGAGCCCGATGCTCCCTGTTGCCAAGAAACTGCTGCTCGAGAGAGGACAGACACGGCGCGCGGTGGCGTTGGGGGTCATAACCTCTTGGAGGAGGTCGCCGGAGATAGTGCCGTAGAGCCAGCCAAGAACCACGCAGTCCATTTGGGCCCAATCAGCGCGGTCGGGATGGGGTTCGTCGGAGAAGATGTGGTCCGTCAAGGCGTACTTGCCGAGGACGACGAGGAAGAGGCCGCGCCATCGGGTGTAGTTGGCGGCGGAGACATCGAGAGTCACTAGGACAAGAGCCTTGACGTTGAGGACGCTCACGGCCTGGGCGTGGAGGGCAACCAGAGCCTCGGCATCAAGGGGAGAGGTTGGGGAAGAAGGAGCTCCGATTGGGCGGACGGTTGAGCCGTGCGGGGCGCTGAAAGGGGAAACCGAGGCAGTGGGAGGTGGGGTGGGGAAGACAGCCGCCGTGGAGGTCGACGACGAGGAAATGTTGGCGATAATAGGAGCGAGCGCCGAGCGGGCAGCACTGGAAGCTTTGGCCGCTGCGTCGTCGGCAGCGTCGCGGGAAGAGGAGGAATCACCGTCGGCGGGACAGAGGGCTTCTCGGACAGCGTTGGCGACAGCGTTGGCGATGGAGTCGAGGAAGGGGTGGTCGCCGTTGGAAGAAGCCATGTCGGCCGAGAGGAGGAAGGAGCTGGACGCTGACAGAGGAGAGCGGAAGCAGGGAAAGAGGTTAGGCTGATACCATGTTAGAGGAAAAGGAGTTGCTGCTTGTATTATTCAATGTAGGTACAACAATATATAGCCAAGACCTCATCCCTCAAATCTCAACCGACTTATAACAGAATCGGGAGAAGAGAGAAGGCTAGACACAACGCTTAACAAATTCCCATGTGCAAACTCTGAATTTTGATCCTCCCTGCATGATTCAAGAATGTGACCCAAAATCCAAGAACAGTTAATTAGTTGGTCCACATTCCTTCTTCTTCTCTGGCACCTCATGTATCTCATGTTTCCAAATTGTCGATTTCATGTGCCCACATTGTCAAGATGTCCATGTCCACATCTCACAATAGAACTTTGTGATGAATCAAGGACGAATCGTGCTTCACATGTCGCTAAACCCCGAACACTAAATTCTAAACCCTAAACCGACCGACCACGTGTTCTAACATTCCGTATCTATATTGTCTTAGAGAATGCAGAATTACATGTGCTTGAGTAGTCTATGTAGTATAATGCAAATATATATTGTGTCTTAGAGAGTTCAGATCTCTCCCCCAAAGGGCAATGTACTGCAATCATTTATGAAACTATGAATGATTTGAAACCAAGAAGCTAAATACATAAGTTATTTTTCATAAGAACAGCAAGCTGTAGTATGGTGGATTTCTGGTAGCAGGTCAATGACTTTGCAACAGACACTTCAAACACAAGTTGTGTTTCCTAGTATCAACTTTGAAACAACCCCTTGTCAGCATAGGACATAAAGAAACCATGATTTGTTGAAAGATATGTGTTGGCAATGCTGGTGCTGATGATAAGGATGGCAGCATGTCCTGTGGATCTTATCAGTGGCAGAGATCACTCTTAAAATTCAATTGAAAATTATAAAAAAAATGTAAAATATATTGTTGAGTCCTAAATTTGGTTAAATTATAGCCCCATCCCTGGATCTTACTTGTGATTGGCAGTTAGTAAAAAAACTTGCTGTAAATTTAGAGGCAGTTCATCTTACTGCATGCTTATTCTCTCCAGTTATTTATCCACATGTATACTTTGCCTTGAATAAGAATTGAAGAACTGATCTTGCCTAAAAATACAGTGTGGATGCAATGCAACAGGTTTAAATTGCTTTCAAGTCTCTGTCTAAGAAATAATTCAGCATGTATGGTGGATTAGGGGGGGAATCAGCCCTGCCTCTACTCAATTATTGTGGCAGGCAATAAATCTTAATTTCATATCACCCCGTGTTCCACGACTCCAATTGTTGGCGTCAACCAGCTAATTACTTCGATTTTTTGAGCTAACCAGCATCATGAGCTGTCATGTCAGCTCGTTCATTTCGACAGGGAACTGAAGTAGATTGATCCACTTGTACATGTGTAGACTACTGACCTAAAATGCACAGAAATGAGTAATGCGGCACGATTCTATATGTTATAGGTATTTTTGCCGAGTGCCAGTGTACTTTACCGGGTATCCCACGTGGTACTCGGCGAAGCCACGAGGCCATGTGTCCGCAAGTTTCCTACGTGGCTTCGCCCAGTGCCACGCGGGACACTCGACAAAGCTACTTCACCAAGTGCCACGTGAGGCACTTGACAAAGAGCATTCATCGTCCGCCGGCGTCGTTAGACGGCTAATGTTGCCGAGTATCATGTCGGACACTCGACAAAGCTACTTCGCCGAGTGCCATGTGAGGCACTCGGCAAAAAGCATTAATCACACGTCGGCGCCGTTAGACGACTAATATTGCCGAGTGCCGCGTCGGGCACTTGATGAAGCCGACGAGACACTCGGCAAAGGCTTCACCGAGCGCTCGATAAAAAACATTTGACATCATTCTCTGAAGTGGGATTCATCGAGTGAGGGAAGTCTTCGTACTTGCCGAGTGCCGCAAGCACTCGGTGAAGTTCCGTATTCCCGTAGAGTTGGTTAGCTGGGAAAATTAGTGTGTTGGTTTGTGGCAATGCACGTTGAAATCATTCTCTGAAAAGTACGTATTGAAATACCAGCATTGCCCATAATCGAATCGATCTCAAACACAAACTCTTTTGGTATAAAGATCGATATGATCATACACGTGGAGGAGAAAATATTTACAGTGTTTGTAGGTTTCTTGCTCTTTTATAAGCATAAGTTAGCGAACGTATTGTTAGTGTAAACAAACTCTAACTCATAGAAATAAACTAACACAAATCAAACTGAAAACTAAACCTAGTAATACAGCATTAACCTTGCATGCCTCTGTTCAATTATCGTGGCATGCATGCAATAAATCTTAATTTCAGATCACCCCGTGTTCTTCCACGACTCCAATTGTCGGCATCAACCAACTAATTACCTCGATTTTTTTGAGCTAGGAGTTAAGTAAACGCAGCATCATGTGCTGCCAGCTCGTCCCGTTGTTTTCTTTTCTCCTCCTATCCATTTCAACATGGAACTGGACTAGATTGATCCACACGTATTACATGCATGTTTGTACATGTGCAAACTAGCTACTGACCAACCATTTTATTCTTGGTTAGCTGGGGAAAATATAGTATGTTTTTTGCCAATATACATTGAAATCATTTTCTAAAATGTACATGTTGAAATACCAGAACTGTCCATAATTGAATCCCAAACACAAACTCTTTTGGTATAAAGATCGATCATATATACACTGGGAGGAGAGCAATCCTAGCTCACTCATCTTCTCCTCCTATCTTTGGTTCTTGCAAGAGTCACAGATCCAGTCGCCAATGGCAGCTGATGAAATCCAGCACCTGACCAGGGCCTTCTCAGGTTCATCTCTGCAACCATTCCATCGGTTCTTGCATGCACACCTGATCACAGTGTGATTTTAGTTTGCTTTGCAAATTCTTTCGGGTTTTGTGCTGAATCAATAAGTGGAGTAGGGCTTGGAGGGCTCGGCGTGGATGAATCGGCGATGGTGTCGGCGCTGGGCAAGTGGCGGAAGCAGCCGGAGAAGCTGTCCGGGTTCAGGAAGAGCTTCAATGGCTTCTTCAAGGAGCACGGCGTCATCGAGAGGTGCGAGGAGGAGTACATGCTCCACCTCGCCGCCGAGTTCTCGCGGTTCAAGGCATGCATGCTAGCTACAGGCCTTTCTCGATTAATGTTGTAGCTCTGAGCTTGTCAATGGCGATGCCGATCGTGAAAGCTTGATTATCTGAGTGATTCTGTGGCGGTCGTTCGTGCAGAACCTGATGGTGCTGTGGGCGATGCACCCGTGGGAGCGGGACGCGCGGATGGCGCACCACGTGCTCCACCAGGCGCACCCCGCCGCCATCGTCGTGGAGATTGCCTGCACCCGGCCGGCGGAGGAGCTCCTCGGCGCGCGCAAGGCGTACCAGGCGCTCTTCCACCACTCCCTCGAGGAGGACGTCGCCTACCACGCCAGGGACAAGCCCTACTGCAGCGTAAGTAGCCAGCCACTCAGCCACCTCGTCCTCCATGTCAGCGACAATGGCGTCGTCGCCGTCGTCGAACTCTTGTTGATTCCTGGGGGTTGCTGTCATGTCGTGCAGCTGCTGGTCGGGCTGGTGAGCGCGTACCGGTACGAAGGGCCGAGGGTGAACGAGGAGGTGGCGCGCGCGGAGGCGAAGGCGCTCGGCGCCGCCGTGAAGAGCGCCGCCGGCGCGACGGCGAAGCTGGTGGAGAACGACGAGGTCGTCAGGATCCTCTCCACCCGAAGCAAGCCGCACCTCGTCGAGACGTTCAAGTACTACAAGGAAATCCACGGCAGGCACATCGAAGAGGTAATCACTTCCATGATTCCAATCCATCAAGCCGCAACAATTTAACCGCGATAAGTTAATTGATCTATCTCGCCGTCAGCACCCAAGAAAAGAACGATTTTTACATCCTCTGTCTCAAAAAGGAAGGATTTTTTTTACATGTGTTTGGTTGGTTTTTCAGGACCTGGGCCACGAGGAGACGCTGCGAGAGGCGGCGCTGTGCCTGGCGACGCCGGCGAAGTACTTCAGCCAGGTGATGGGAGCGGCGCTGAGCGACGGGGCGGGCCACCACGCGAAGGAGGCCCTGACGCGGGTGGCGGTGACGCGGTCGGACGTGGACATGGACGGCATCCGGGCGGCGTACCACGAGCAGTTCGGCGGCAAGCTGGACGACGCCATCGCCGGCAAGGCGCACGGATACTACAGGGACGCGCTCCTCTCGCTCGTCGCCGGCAAGTGATCACCGGTCGTCCTTGAGCCCGCGTGTCTGTTGCCGTGCACCGTGGCCTAGCGTGTCGTCGTCGTCGTGTACCTTGTGATTTTTTTTAGCAGAGAGAGGGTTGTATTTCCAATTTTTCATGTCACTTGAAACACAAATAAAATTTGAACCATTATAAAACATTATGTTCCCTTGGTCACACAAATAATTTACTTTTGATATAAAATTAATAAATTAGTGGTAAAATTAAAAATACCTCTTATCTATAACAAAATATTACTTCCTCCGTTTACTTTTAAATGACACAATTGACTTTTATTTCAATGTTTGACCATTTGTTTTATTCAAAAAAAACTTTTGAAATAAAATTTATTTTTTATAATGTATATTTTTGTATATTTGTATAAATTTTTTGAATAAAATAAATAGTCAAACGTTAAGATAAAATTAACTGCGTCACTTAAAAGTAAACGGAGGGAGTATCGTGGAGTATTTTTTATTACCTTTGAGATAAATTTAATAAAACAGTAGCGGAAGTAAACAAATAAAAATGCTATTATTAATAAGAATGTAGTATTGTTAAGTGGTAAGCAAGGATATTGAATGAATATATTTTGATTTAGGTACTTTCAAAGTAGATGAGAGGTAAAAATAAAGTCCTCCTAGAACAATGAACAATGAGCTCTGTCGTGACAAAATCTTCTTATGACGAAAAAAGTAAGAAATATTGAAGAAATAAATCTTCTGGTGTAAACTGGTAGCAGGTAAAGATGCACAAAAAATTTTGTTAGGACAAAATTTAGAGGCTAGAAATAATGTATTTTTAGAGGTAGTGAGTAATTTGTAGGAGAAAAATTGCACATTATTAGACATTTCATGAGGAGACAGTTCTCTATGGCAGCCTCACCCAGACAGAAATTGGGCTCAGTATTCTGTGCACAAAACCCTTTCATACACAAATACATAAGATTTATTGTAGCCTCACATTCAAAATACAACAGCCCTTCATTTTTGCAAAAAAAATCCTTCTATAATGCACCTCCGCTTTTCCATGTCAATTTAAAAAAAAAACTCCTTCGAATCAGGGTGTTGATTTTAAATGTGTCTATGTAAAGCTTGTGTATTTGTATATAGAGAAGATTTTACGTAAGCCTCGTAAATTCCACCAAAATGCTGACTTCGTAGCCACAGGCTACTATTACTAGTCAACGTCTGGTCCTAGTGTTGACTTTTCAAAGAAGAGCAAGTCGCATCACTGATCAGTAACACGACTCTGCCCGCTTCGTCAGCCGCACCGAGAGCCCGCCCTTCATCTTCATCGTCGCCGTCATCTCGTACGCCGGCGGTGATTCCATGCTGGGAGCCGGCGCCGCCACGTGCACGCTAAACCTACGGAGTACGCAGCACGGCTGCCGCCACCGTCTTCATCTGCACGTACGCCATCTCCTTCCCGAGGCACACCCTCGGGCCGGCGTGGAAAACCGTGTACCGCGCGGCGTCCGCTGCCACGAACTCGGCCCCCCGCATCGCCTTTTTCGCGGAGCCATCGCTCCGGCGAGAAGTCGAGGCAGTCCTTGCCCCACAGCTTCTCCATCCGCCCCATCGCGTACGCTGAGTAGTTGGCGAACCACCCGGCGCGCACCGCCGCGCCGCCCGGGAGCACGTCGGCGGCGACCGCCACCCTCCCGTTGAATGGCACCGGCGGGTACAGGCGCATCGCCTCGGTGATCGCAGCGTGGAGGTAGTGCATCCCCTTCACGTCGCCGTCCGGCGACCGCGACACCTCGTCGTGGACGAGCCTCTCGCACCGCGGGTTCGCGGCGAGGAGCCAGAAGAACCACGTCAGGGCCGACGACGTCGTGTCCTTTGTAACACCCGAAGTCTACCGACTTTGAGTTTCATTGAAATTCCGTAGAAAATCAACTTACCAAAATGTTCATCAAGCGACAACGTTTTACGACAAACAAAAATATAGTTCAGAGGCTATTATATTACACTAAAATAATAAAAAGATCTTGGCGATGAACATCTTGCTCCACGGATCGCTCCTTGACTGGGACAGCTACTCCAGGCCTTCGTCTTCATAGGACTCAGCATCTAAAAAATTTTAATCAACAAGGGTGAGTACAAACGTACTCAACAAGCCACAGAAATGCAATTAATGAAGGCTGAATAACAAAGGAGCATATTCTAGGCTTGTTTGCATAAATGAGCAAGCTTAACGTTGTTTAAGCTTTAGTGAGCAAAATTAAAACATGAATATAAAATGCTGAGATAAATGTGAACGATAACTTCCCACTACCTCGAGTTGCACACCTGTGCCAACTCGCTCTTTCAACCCATTCCATCATGCTCAATGCTTTCACACACAAATGCAGAAATAAATGCTAACTGCGGAGAACATCACTAGGCCGCCCGTGACCGTGGGCACGGCTTTTCGAAAAGTTTATACTCTGATCAGAGGTGTACTACTTTACCCACAAGGCACTCGCTCCCGCACACAACAGTGTGTCGAGATGACACCACGTCACCCCGAAGGAACTCGTGCCAAAACCCGTCATATGAATTGACTCAGCAAGAGAACAACCACACCAGGTTTCGCCCACGCTCCACTGAGATCTCACCCGAAAATCATGGGTAGACCCCGATTGGCAGACGTAGACCCCCTTTCGTGCCTCGTCGGACCAAGCCACCACCTGGCACTCCGGGTTAAGTGAACTTGTCCCCTCCGCTCTGTGCATCAAGCTGAATCGACCCATACTTCGAATTAGGCCTTACCCATTAGACTTGTGGTCAGTACTGTTATGCTTCGCAACAGATCCCGCAGACCGGTCCTTATAGTGCCCGGGTGCGACCAACCAATTTCCGAGCTTGCACCCGGAACCCACCATGCTCAATGCAACACCATTCTCCAAGATTTCAAGAAACACAACGCAGAATCACAATGAGACGAGATATAACAAAGATATAGAGACGATCCACCTGTCTAGTAATAAATATTAATTTTAACGCTAGCAAGTGTGCCTCTACTTTAGAGCACTAACTAATAAATTTTATAAGGCGACAAGGAGAACGGAATACAAAGCATGGCTTAGGTTTGCACAACAGGGTTTAAACTAAACTTTAACTAAATAATTAAAAGTGCGAACTAATGCATTTATTAGCCTATAGGTTTTAGCGATAATTAATAATAAAAATGGGTTCAACATGATCAACTATTTCCACGGAAATGAATCTGTGACTTGCCTCTTGCAATTTTGAAAAACCTTTTACCCTTGACGAAGACTTCCAGATCTTGCGCGAGGTCCTTCGAAGCTTCAAAAACACGAGGCTCTACACGGCACACAAAACAAGATAAACACTCTAAGAAAACAATTAAGCAATACAATGAATATTCTTATTAATTAGATTAAAGGATTAATTAAGAAGAGTGATGGAGTTTGAACGGAGAAGATATAGTGAAATAGAACTATTGATCTTGAGTTGAAACGAGGATAATGGATTGTATTCGCAAAAGAGAAGTGGTGTTCAACCCTATTGAATGCCAATGAACAAGAAACAACGGTTCAAGAGAAACAAAGGCGATGAATGGAGAAGAAGCATCAGAACGACACAAACCATATCCGACGAACAATGTCATGGATTGGGATGAAGAAAGATAAATACAGACGATGGCTCAGCACTGATCATAATGAATGAATGATAAACCATGGTTGGGCCAACGATATAGGTTAGAACCAATGAACGAGGGTACATATTAGAATCAATGAATGACGACACATAGCAGAATAGAAATAACAATAATGAGCTATGGCGTTCAAAGGCACGTGACATACACACCAAGGTTAGATCAGAACAAGATCAATGCTTAACCGGTATGGCATCATTGTTGGGACAAATAAGATACCACAGCCAATGATTCAATTGAATAAAATAAGAATACAAAGTTTCAAGGGTAGTACTATCTAGCTCGAAATTGATGGATAACAAAAGAGTATGTCTAACTAGAATAGTAGACAAATCATGAAGACATAATAAATCAAGATAAGCGAACGAGCTAGCAAGTTATAAAGAATGATATAACAACATGATAATGAACCGACCGGAATGAATGGATACGATATTTTCATTGATTATGGTAGGAAAGCATGGAACCAAGGTTGAATTTAACGATTGATAACAAGGTATATGATGATAGTCCTACAATACGATAATGGACCGATTAGGATAAATGTCACATAACACAGGATGGATCAATGAACATGGCAACGAAAAATTAATTAGACATAACAAAATAATGTCGAACCAAAAGAGTATAACATAATGGATTGAGATCAATAGACAGGGTAATAAGGTATATGGATCGACATGATAACAGATTGAAATCGATAATTGTCAAAGAGCTATACGAGGATAGATCAACAATTCTATGATGAACATATTGAGTCATAATAAATCTGCTAAAACTATTTAACAATTTGACAAGATTAAAATAGGAGAGAGGGATTCTCACCAAAGGGCAACACGGTGGCAAGCAGAGGCGGATCGGCGCGGCGACAGCCCGATGGCGAAGCGAGGAGGTGAGCGGCCAGTGCGGAGGTACCGCGGACAGGGGCTGCAGTGCGTCGGCGCTGGACGAGCGGCTGGCCGGAGATGGCCGGGACGACGCGATGGTTGTGCGGCGCGGCGGAGGAAGAGGCACGACACATGTGTACAACACGGCGCGGCCGTACGGTGGAGGCGGCGGTACGGAGGCGCGAGGGGAAGGCACGGCGCGAGAGCGAGCAGGGCGGAGGTGGGGGCGCAGCGGAGGGTAACGCGACGGGGACGCGAGGGGGAGGCGGCGGCGGCCCTAGTGGCGTCGTGGGCTACGTACAGAGGGCAGGGAGAAGGCGCCTGGGTTTAAGTCGTGGGTGGTTGGAGGCGGGGCGCGGGGCTGTAGGCGCGGCGGAAGCGGAGAAGTTGTTGGGGGTGGCGGCGCAGGCCGGGACAGATGTAGGACCGAAAGTAGCGACCAGAGGGGGGGGGTGAATGGGCGCCTTAAAAAATTCTTTCGAATCAATGGCCTGTTCCCAATACCCAACGCACCTCAAAAATACTACGCAGCAGAAAATAAACAGAAGGCCTAAGTCTAATGGTTTCTAACCTAGAATCATCTGATGATAAACAGTGTAGAACTAAAGTGGTGCAACTAGGCAGATAAACAAGTTTGTAACAGGCCTATACTTCTCAATGAAATGATCTAAGTATGTATAAAGTGAAAAGAGAAGTTACTGTCCAAAGTTGTCTCCTGTTAGGTACTTGACGAAGCCCCCTTCGCACGTCGAAGTCTGCTTCGGAGGTTGATGACGAAGTCTGTCCGAAGTGCCGAAGGTGTCACTGTCTAGCCTAGTTCGAAGAGTACTTCGGAGCGAAGTAAAAAGCAGTGCCGAAGCTTGGTTCGAAGTATGCACTTTGAAGACAAGTCTTCGCACACAGCTTCGACTCACGAGCTTCGGAGCGAAGTAAAAACAGTGCCGAAGCTTGGTTCGAAGTATGCACTTCGAAGACAAGTCTTCGCACACAGCTTCGACTCACGAGCTTCGGAGCGAAGTAAAAACAGTGCCGAAGCTTGCTTCGAAGTATGCACTTCGAAGACAAGACTTCGAAAGTACTTCGAACCGAAAGCCTCGAAGCTAAACCTTCGAACACGAACCTTCGAACACAAAGCTTCGAACACACAAACAGACAACCTTCGAAGCGTAGAAGCGAAGTCTGTCACGTGACAGAAAATCAAGTCCGAAGCCTACACTCTATCTTCGAAAAGTAAAACTTCGGGAGGAGAAACGAAGGCAGACACACCACGAAGAAAACCAAGCGAAGTCTATCAGAACAGACAAGCTTCGAACCCAACTTCGAAACCTAATGAAGTGTGCACTTCGAACAGATAGATTCGGAGTATGTCTCACGGAGTTGAGGGGCTTCGCACGGAACCGAGCTTCGTCAGACACACCAAGAAAAGGCAAAAGAGACTGTCAGCTTCGATCAAAAAACTGGGGGATAGAAGGTGAAAAAGCTGCAGCCGAACACTGTAGCTACAGAAAAGCAGTACTACTTGCAATAGCAAGAACTAGTACTACCACCGTGAAGAACACTCCCAGCCGAAGAAGCTTCTCTTCAAGAATAAATTCAGCAGCCCGTAGGTAAGGCAATAACTCCCCAAACCGAACAAAATGCAAGCAATAAATTCACCAGGGACCAAAGCATTAAAGCATCCAAGAGATTTGAGCCAAAATAATGCAAGAACAGGGAGGGGAAGCCCCTGGCGGCGCACACAGGAGAGAGAAGGGAGTGGGCAAAATGACCCAATGGGTGGATTTGATTTCAGCACAAAAGGGTAGTCCAAACCCTAGGGATTGGGGTGCTATTTATAGGCAGCCCAACACTAGGAATATTCTACCAGCCCCCTTAGGGTTTTTACAGACTCAAAAATACAGAAAAAAGACTCTACTGCCCTTAGGTATTTTACAGACACAACTGACTGACTGTGGGCCTAGAGTAACAGATGACATATCCTGAAGCTACTCTTCTGGACAGTCGGATACAGAATCAACGGTTGTCAGTTTTGCGCCGAAACTGACAAAGCCTCCACCGACTTTGCACCAGGTACCCGGATTGGGCCGGCCCGATTCCGCAGCTCTCTCAGCCCGGCAATCACTCACCGCCCGTGTACCTGAGTCAATCCTGGTCAACAGCCCAGTGGATCTTCTACTGCTTCTGGCCCATGCACCCGGATTGGGCCAGCCCGACTTCGCAGCCTCCTCTGCCCGACAGTCGCTCGCTGCCCGTGTACCTGAGTCACACGCGGCCCATGAAACAGCAGATCTCTTCTCTTCTTCAGTCCTTGATGACTATCGTTGACAATGACTCATCACCTCTAGAGCCATGAGGCCCACGCTATTCAGCATGGCTCCTCAATCTCCCCCTTGATGAGAGCATTGTCAACACTCCTCAATTCTCCGCTCTTCAGCACCTGCGAACAAATGTGGAAACACGAAAACAAAATACAAGAGAACAAAGAAGAAGAAAAATAAGGTAAAGTTTAACCTTAATGACCAAAAGCCGAACAAAAGCAAGAAGCGGTCATTATGGTTAACCAAAACACAAAAGCTCAAAATGAGTGCGACTTCAGAACAACAAGGATATCAACAGAGTAAGAACTCCCCCTTAAACTCTGATCCCAAATTTTCTCCCCCTTGTTGACAAGTGAACTCATCAAGCACTCAAAAGAGACACAGACTCCCCCTGAAAAGTAACTCCCCCTCAAAATATGCAGTGAATGCAACTGGGGTGCAGGTGGAGTGTAGAAAGCATGCTTCTCAGATATGATTGACTGCAAATACAGTATCTAACAGGTATAGCAAAAGAGATACTGTCTAAGACACATGGCAAGATCAGTGCAAGAGATGATATCTAACGAAAGTCATTTAGCACGCATTTGTCAATTTTTGCAAATAAAAGCATCACCACATTGTCTAGTAAACAAGCAAGGTAAAGCATGAGATGCAGAAGCTAACTGATATCTACCAAGATAAACATTGTTCAAAACAAAGTGCTTCAGCAAACTGGTTATCTTGTTAAATGTTCAGGCTTTTTCATTTTTCCTTTTTCATTTGTGCCAAGGGTTATTTGCATGTCAAACCTTATGCTAACCGACCAAGTCAAGCCTAGGCCAAAACTGGACCATCGGAAGCTTAAGACATTGGTCTTGGCATACACTACACTGTCCTAGTTCATACCAAAGTGCTATGGTAAGCAGTCCAGAACAATGCAATGCGACAAAGCAAACCCTCTTGGATCTTTTCAACTCAAGCATAAAAAGGCATGGAATTTTCATTCATTTTTTTGATTTTTTATCATTTTTATAGCATATTTTCCATGTTAAAGCATAAAGATGTCCAAGTTGCATATCTGCATCTATGTGATGAACTAGCTACAAGGCATGTAACAGATAGCAAAAGCACTCAGCCTACACATGCTAGTTACCAGAAGCAATGGTGATCATTTTTCAAGTTGAAAGCGTAAAAGCCATGCATATGACAGATATTAGACATATCAAATGAACTGAAACAAAGCATGATCATCGACGAGTAATCAAAAGCATGTGCCAGCTAGAATAAGTAAAGCAGTTTAATCATATAACAGAAGCAGGCTCAAAAGTGTGATATGTGAATATGTATGATATGAACACACACAAAAAGACTCAAGAAAAGAGTAAAGAAGAAAGAAAAACTGACGCAAAATATCCTAGAAAGGATACACAACACCCAAATCCCCTCTTAAACGCTCAAATGTAGACTGATCTAGGGGTTTGGTAAAAATGTCAGCCAACTGATGATGGGTATCAACATGAACAAGGTCAATGACACCTTTCTCATATTGATCCCGCAAGAAGTGAAAGCGCACATCTATATGTTTGGTTTTTGAATGGAGACACGGGTTTTTCCCTACACTAATAGCACTAGTGCTATCGCAAAACAATGGAACCCTGGTAGGAAAGAACAACCCAAAGTCTCGTAGAGTGGAAATCATCCAAACCATCTGGGAGCAGCAGCTAGCAGCAGCTACATACTCAGCCTCTGTGGTCGAAAGAGCAACTCCAGATTGCTTTCGAGAAGACCAAGATACAAGGGAGGAACCAAGAAACTGGCAAGTACCGGAAGTCGACTTGCGATCCAACCGGCACCCGCCAAAGTCGGCGTCCGAAAAGCCAGATAAATCAAGTGATGATGATGCTGAATAATAAAGACCAAGATCAGGCGCATAGGTGAGATACCTGAAAATGCGCTTGACAGCCTGCCGGTGAGACGCGCGTGGTGAAGACTGAAAACGCGCGCAAAGTCCCACGGCGAACTGTATGTCTGGTCTTGTTGCCGTTAAGTACAACAGCGAACCGATCATCCCTCGAAACTCTCTCTCATTGACCTTGACACCGCTCTCGTCCTTGTCCAAACCCCCGGAAGTACCCATCGGGGTCATCTGCGGCTTCAATTCACCACCAAAGTCAAATTTTTTAAGCATGTCACGAGTATACTTACCTTGGTGAATGAAGGTGCCGTCCTTGGTCTGCTTGATCTGGAGCCCTAAAAAGTACTTAAGCTCACCCATGAGGCTCATCTCAAACTCACTGTGCATCTGCTCAGAAAACTTGGACACAAGAGAATCAGTAGTACCGCCAAAGATAATATCGTCCACGTAAATCTGAGCAACTAAAAAATCTGAAGCATCTCTGAGCAAGAAAAGAGTTTTGTCCACAGAACCCATCACAAAGCCCTTCCCCAACAAAAATTGCTTCAACCGGTCATACCAAGCCCTGGGGGCTTGCTTCAACCCGTATAAAGCTTTATGCAACTTAAAAACATGTCGAGGAAACTTAGGGTTCTCAAAGCCGGGGGGTTGCCTAACATAAACCTCCTCCTCTATGAACCCGTTCAGAAAAGCACTCTTAACGTCCATTTGAAAAAGCTTAAAATCCTTCGAAACGGCAAAAGCTAGCAGAATACGAATGGACTCAAGACGGGCAACAGGAGCAAAGGTTTCTTCAAAGTCAATACCTTCCTTCTGGCAATAACCCTGGGCAACTAATCGAGCCTTGTTGCGCACCACAACCCCATCTTCACCTTGTTTGTTCTTGAATACCCACTTGGTGCCTATGGGGTTGCATCCTGGTGGCGGCTCAACCAATGTCCAAACCCGATTGCGGACAAAATTCTCAAGCTCTTCTTGCATAGCATTAATCCAATTTGAATCAGAAAGAGCATGAGAGACGTCTCTAGGCTCAAAAGATGCAACAAAAGCCGATTCAGCAAACACAGCAAGAGAGGCAGAAGAACGCAAAGTTCTCTCAGTCAAATCACCAATGATGAGCTCTGAGGGATGGTCACGCTGAACTGCTCGGGTTCCCTGGTGATCTGAAGTCACCTCACCTGAGTCAGCAGCTGGCACCTCTGGACTCGACTGAGGGGGCTCGATCGAAGTAGAAGAAGTGATCAGAGGTCCGCCCTCATCATCAGTCGAAGTCTCAGAAGGTGTGCGCTCTGCGGGGGATGCAGAAGGCCCACCCTCATCAGCAGCTGGAGTATCCTCATCTTCTTCAAAGATGGACTCTCCGAGCTCATCATCATCAGAAAGCTCAAACGAAGGAGTCAAAGAAGGCATGGACTCATCAAAAGAAACTTCACAAGTCTCGACAAGCAGCTGGGATTCGAGGTTCCAAACACGAAACCTCGAGAATGCAAAGCATAACCAAGAAAAACACCATCCCAGCAGCGAGACTCAAACTTGTCCAAATGCCCTCCCTTCTTGAGCACAAAGCACTTGCAGCCAAACGCTCGCAAGTGGCTCACCTTGGGCTGTCTACCAAACCGCAACTCATATGATGTCTTACATAGGTAAGCTCTAAGAAAAATGCGGTTGGCCAGATAGCAAGCCGTGTTCATGGCTTCAGCCCAAAAACGCCTAGGAGTCCTGTGCTCATCGAGCATCGTCCTGGCCATCTCGACTAGCGTGCGGTTCTTTCGTTCCACAACGCCGTTCTGTGGGGGAGTGTAAGGAGAGGAAAACTGATGGTCCAGACCCTGATCACTACAGAAGCTGACAAACTGAGAATTCTTGAACTCAGAACCGTTGTCGGAGCGAATTGCTCGCATCCGGCCATTGTTCTCATTCTTCAGCTTCAAATCAGGTCATGGACAAATTGAAAAGTTTCATCCTTAGACTCCAAAAAGAAAACCCACGAGAAACGAGAAAAGTCGTCAACAATCACAAGTGCATACCACTTCCCACCGACTGAGCGTACTCGAGCTGGACCTACAGTGTCCAAATGCAAAAGCTCGCCTGGATACGTAGTCATCACCTGAGTCACAGGTGAGTGAGAAGCGGCAACCATTTTCCCATGACGACAGGGATGACAAACTAGATCCTTCTCCATTTTAAGCTTGGGCAATCCTCGGATGAGATCCATAGAGCTTAACCTGACTAGCAGATCAAAACTCAAATGACCTAACCTCCTATGCCACTTCCAGAGCTCAGAAGAGGATCCAGCAATCAAACAGCGAGAAGGGCCAAAAGAACTAGAGAAGTCAATTCGAAAAACTTTACCGAAGGGTAAAATCTGACAAACCAAAGACCCTCTAGAATCAACCACAGAAGAATTTCCCTTCTTAAAACGCACTTCCAAACCATCCTCAAGAAGTTGCGAAACAGAGATTAAATTAAAGTTCAGATTTTTAACCAAAGCAACATTCTTTAAAGAGAAATGGTCTGAAATGCTAATTGAGCCTATTCCACTTACTTTCCCTTGACCACTGTTCCCGAACGTGATGTACTCTTTGGAGCTCGGGGGAGTGAGACTGGAGAACCATCTGCGATGTCCCGTCATGTGGCGAGAGCATCCTGAGTCCATGATCCAAACATCCTCCAGTCCCCGGTCCTGCACAATCAATGTCTGTAAGTGGGAGCAAATGGTCCGGCACCAGGTTTAGCAAGAGAGCTAAACCAGTGTCGAGCCATCTGCTCAAAAGATGGAAAGCGAAAACCATCAAAAGAGTTTGGACCAAAACGCGGCTCAAAGCGCGGTCCACGGTTCTTCCTATCCCTGCGGCCACGAGGTCCAGAACCGTAGCCAACTCGGTCTGGAACTCTGCCGGAACGAACACCACCAACTGGAGCACGGGTACGAAAACCGTCTCCTCTACCACCACCTACACGACGCGGCCTGGCCTCTAGCCTCTCCCCGCGCCGAGGAACACGCAGTCTACCACCCTGCTGGTAGAACTGCACCTGATCACTACGAGCCCTCTCTGCTTTCTCAACCCGCTTCCTCCTGAAGCAAAACTCCGCAAGATGCCCGTCTCTCTGACAATACTCACAATGATAGGTAGGCTTCCTGGGATGTGGTTGAGGCTTGAGGTTCTTGGGCTTGGTAGTGTTTGGTGTGGTCTTCTTGGGCTGAGAGGGTCCAGGAAGAGAGTCTAAAGAAGAGTGGAGGTGTTTGGGCTTAGGAACCCAGATAGGCTTCTTGGGTGGAGCTTTGGGAGTTTCATGGATCACTCCATCCTTTGGCTGACAAGCCTGGGAGGTCTCAGTGGAGTGAGTCTTGGGATACCTCTGCTCTGGAGTCATTTTACTCCACTCCACTGCCCGGCTGAGGGCACTCTCAAAGTCAGCCTTGGTGTAGGTGTAACCTACTCCAAACCCATCCTTCCTCTTGAACTGCTGGATCATCATGCCAAGCTGTGGCTCTCTGGCACTGATCCAACTCAGGATAGAACGGAGGTAAAAGTTCTCATTCTGAGAATCAGCTAGCTCCTCTCTCAAAGAAGCTAGTACCTCCACCTGAGACAAGCAGGTCTCACACTCACTCTCCACTTGGACAGACTTTTCAGATTTCAGCTTGATCAACTCCATTCTAAGAGACAGACAGTTCTCACAGACAGTGGGTGGAACTGACAGTGTCTCAAGCTCTAACCTAGTCTGGGCAAGCTCAGCTCTCAACCTCTCTAAATCACCCAAATGCTTATTGCCCTTGGATTTCAGCTCAGCCAAGGCAGCTAGATGCGATGGGCAATCAACACAGGGTGCGACGACAGTGGCTTGAGCATCTTTCAGCTCCTGCTGAGCGCTTTCAAGCTCAGTGGCCAAAGCGTCCCTCTCATCAACCCTTTCTGTGTACCTGGACTTCAAAGTCGACAGGTCACACAAAAACACCTCACACTTCGGGCACTCACTGCTATCACCCAAGCAAGGGGAAGAAGATAGACTTTCAATTCTACCGTTGGCCACGGCAAGCTCACTCTCTAACTCGTCTATCCTTTTCTTAGCCCCCTAAGCAGTTTCTCCCGATACTTCAACTCCTGACGATTGCTCTCAAGTAAATCTACAATTTCGCGCTCATAAGATGATACCTTGCTATCGTCGTCGTCGGAGTCGTCGGAGGAGCTCTTTTCTTCTCTATCTCCAAGAGCCATGGAGCAGAAGCTCTTGCGGGATCTTCGGCGCTGGTGTGAGCGGCTCTTCGGCTTGTCTCCGAAGGCCATGAAGCAGAGGCCTGCCGGATCATCCTTGTCCTTCCCCTTCTTGATGGTGATCTCCTCATCACTTGAGCTCGATGAAGAGGAAGAAGAAGTGGATCTCTTGGAGTAGCTCTTCTCCATCTCGGCGAAGAAGGCCTTGTCGCGCTTCTTGTTCTCTCGCCGGTAGTCCTTCAGGGCCTTCTTGAAGAATCGGGTCTTCGGCTTGCCCTTGGTGAAGGAGGGGCTCTCATGCTTGCCGGAGTCGTGGAAGCTGCTGCCGGTGCCCTTCTTGTATCCACTTCGCTTGGGGCAGTCGGCGATGAAGTGTCCTGGATCACCACATTCAAAGCATCTGGATTTTGTGCCGTGTCTTTTGAACATTCTTTTATCATAGACACGACGCACCCGGTTGTTAAAGAGACACAAATCATCATCTCCCAACAACTCAAGCTGGTCCTCAGTGATAGACATCAAAGAGAACCCAGCACAACTCACAGCAGAGGGATCAACAGAAGGTGTAGCAAGGGCCAGAGATTTTGATCCAGAACCAGTGAGATTTGATCTCAACTGGATGTCTACCTCAGTGGCCTTTAGCTTGCTAAATAACTCAGAGATGGTCAAGGTATCGTATGAAGTACTCTCAACAATAGATGATACCTTGATCTCCCAGATCTTTGGGTCCAAGGTATGAAGAACCTTGAGCGCCTGCTCATGATCTGAGACTAACTGAGCACCCTCAGCCTTGTTGTCCCGAAGCTTGTTGATGATCGACTGAAAGCGACCAAACAAGGCTTCAACAGATTCACCCGGCTTCTGTGTGAAATTCTCATATTCACGCCGGTAGGTCTGATAGAGCCGAGCCTTGACCTGTGCTGTTCCCTCATGGTGTGCCTTGAGGGTAGCCCAGATCTCTCTCGCAGTGGAGAGATGACTCACTCGCTCAAATTCAGTGGGACCTAAGCCAGAAAATAAATGTTCACAGCCTTACTGTTGCTCAGATGCTGAGCAATGA
This sequence comes from Zizania palustris, assembly GCA_019279435.1. Lineage (NCBI taxonomy): Eukaryota > Viridiplantae > Streptophyta > Magnoliopsida > Poales > Poaceae > Zizania > Zizania palustris. The sequence goes on along the minus strand of JAAALK010000082.1, from coordinate 47,964,016 downwards.
TACCAGCAGTACCTTGCTCAGTAACTGGCAGAATGACAAACGTGGTGTGAACACAAATGTCCCATATGTCCGAACCCTGGCTCATGAGATAGGCTCGCATGCGAGTCTTCCAGTAATTATAGCCATAGGCTTCCAAGGACGGGACCTTGCCAGGAGACGTCATAGTCACTACTGGGGTTTAGAACCGGTTAAGGTATGGAAAAACCCTAACCTTGCTCTGATACCACTTGTAGGACCGAAAGTAGCGACCAGAGGGGGGGGTGAATGGGCGCCTTAAAAAATTCTTTCGAATCAATGGCCTGTTCCCAATACCCAACGCACCTCAAAAATACTACGCAGCAGAAAATAAACAGAAGGCCTAAGTCTAATGGTTTCTAACCTAGAATCATCTGATGATAAACAGTGTAGAACTAAAGTGGTGCAACTAGGCAGATAAACAAGTTTGTAACAGGCCTATACTTCTCAATGAAATGATCTAAGTATGTATAAAGTGAAAAGAGAAGTTACTGTCCAAAGTTGTCTCCTGTTAGGTACTTGACGAAGCCCCCTTCGCACGTCGAAGTCTGCTTCGGAGGTTGATGACGAAGTCTGTCCGAAGTGCCGAAGGTGTCACTGTCTAGCCTAGTTCGAAGAGTACTTCGGAGCGAAGTAAAAAGCAGTGCCGAAGCTTGGTTCGAAGTATGCACTTTGAAGACAAGTCTTCGCACACAGCTTCGACTCACGAGCTTCGGAGCGAAGTAAAAACAGTGCCGAAGCTTGGTTCGAAGTATGCACTTCGAAGACAAGTCTTCGCACACAGCTTCGACTCACGAGCTTCGGAGCGAAGTAAAAACAGTGCCGAAGCTTGCTTCGAAGTATGCACTTCGAAGACAAGACTTCGAAAGTACTTCGAACCGAAAGCCTCGAAGCTAAACCTTCGAACACGAACCTTCGAACACAAAGCTTCGAACACACAAACAGACAACCTTCGAAGCGTAGAAGCGAAGTCTGTCACGTGACAGAAAATCAAGTCCGAAGCCTACACTCTATCTTCGAAAAGTAAAACTTCGGGAGGAGAAACGAAGGCAGACACACCACGAAGAAAACCAAGCGAAGTCTATCAGAACAGACAAGCTTCGAACCCAACTTCGAAACCTAATGAAGTGTGCACTTCGAACAGATAGATTCGGAGTATGTCTCACGGAGTTGAGGGGCTTCGCACGGAACCGAGCTTCGTCAGACACACCAAGAAAAGGCAAAAGAGACTGTCAGCTTCGATCAAAAAACTGGGGGATAGAAGGTGAAAAAGCTGCAGCCGAACACTGTAGCTACAGAAAAGCAGTACTACTTGCAATAGCAAGAACTAGTACTACCACCGTGAAGAACACTCCCAGCCGAAGAAGCTTCTCTTCAAGAATAAATTCAGCAGCCCGTAGGTAAGGCAATAACTCCCCAAACCGAACAAAATGCAAGCAATAAATTCACCAGGGACCAAAGCATTAAAGCATCCAAGAGATTTGAGCCAAAATAATGCAAGAACAGGGAGGGGAAGCCCCTGGCGGCGCACACAGGAGAGAGAAGGGAGTGGGCAAAATGACCCAATGGGTGGATTTGATTTCAGCACAAAAGGGTAGTCCAAACCCTAGGGATTGGGGTGCTATTTATAGGCAGCCCAACACTAGGAATATTCTACCAGCCCCCTTAGGGTTTTTACAGACTCAAAAATACAGAAAAAAGACTCTACTGCCCTTAGGTATTTTTACAGACACAACTGACTGACTGTGGGCCTAGAGTAACAGATGACATATCCTGAAGCTACTCTTCTGGACAGTCGGATACAGAATCAACGGTTGTCAGTTTTGCGCCGAAACTAACAAAGCCTCCACCGACTTTGCACCAGGTACCCGGATTGGGCCGGCCCGATTCCGCAGCTCTCTCAGCCCGGCAATCACTCACCGCCCGTGTACCTGAGTCAATCCTGGTCAACAGCCCAGTGGATCTTCTACTGCTTCTGGCCCATGCACCCGGATTGGGCCAGCCCGACTTCGCAGCCTCCTCTGCCCGACAGTCGCTCGCTGCCCGTGTACCTGAGTCACACGCGGCCCATGAAACAGCAGATCTCTTCTCTTCTTCAGTCCTTGATGACTATCGTTGACAATGACTCATCACCTCTAGAGCCATGAGGCCCACGCTATTCAGCATGGCTCCTCAACAGAGGCGGGCCCGGCCGGGCCGGGCCGGGGCGGAGGGGAGGAAGCGCGTGGCTCGGCCGGCCTGTGGGGCTCGCGACAGGGGAGGAGAGGGGCGCAGAGAAGCTCTGGGGCGAAAGAAAATGGAGGGGAGAGAGGAAAGAGGATGGGAGGAGGAAGAAGAAGCCTCTGCGCGCACGGGAGGAGATGGGTGCGCAGCCAAAGGGAAAAGCAGGAGAGAGAAAAGGGAAAAGAAAAAGGAAGAAAGAGAAAAAGAGAAAAAATAAAAGATTGGAAAAAATATAGAAAAATATTTTCTGAATATTTAAATTTAGAATTTTGAGAAAAAGTGAAAAGTTTTTGGAAAGGTTTCAAATTTAAAATAAATTTATAAATTTTGGTTTTCAAGGAAATAACGCGGGAATATTTCGACGAATAAACGATGATTTGGAAAATAAATAAATTGTGTATCCGCGTCGAAATTAGAAATTTCGAACATGAACACAAAACTAAGGTTTTGAATTATTTTTGGGAATTCAAAATATAAAAATAATTTTAAACATGGTTTTCATAGAATTTAAATCACGCGATTAAAAGGAGATTTTAACTTCGCGAACGAAAATAAAAGATTGATTCCTCCGGATTTACGACGGAAAAAGAGAGATGGTCGTGGAAGAAGATTTCAAACTCGATCGGAAAGAAATAGGAATTGATTTATTTTCGATTTAAATTTATTTATTAAAATACTATGAGTTACTATTCTAATTGCAAAATCCTTAATAAAAACTTAAATTGATTTGAGGCGCGAGAAATTCAAATAAAATTACTCTAGCCAAATTTGATTTAGTTTTAATTTATTTTTAATTGAAATTATTTACCATATATTTTATTCACGCAATATTATTGTTGAACATATTTTATTATTTAACATTAGAGCTTTGCGATGAAATAATATTGATTATATCTTAATTAATTCATTTGCACCAAAAATTCCGAAAAATTTTTGGGACGCAATTTAGAGCAAAGAGGATTTTAAGAAAAATACTCTCGCCACGATTTATTTTTAAACGAAAATTTTAAGCCTGTATTTTATCTTTATTGTTTATCGCTTCTCACTGAATCACTTTCTTAAAATTCATTATTAATTTATTTATTTTATTTTAACGCCTGACAAAAGTCAAGGCGTTACACCTTGCCAGCCAGCACGAAGCTGACGACCACATCACGCAGGAGCCGGCGCTTCCCCTCCGGAGCGGGGAATATGGCGCCGAGCTCGCTGCAGTCCTCCTCGTCCATGGCTGCCTTGAACCGCGAGAGCAAGTCCGGTTCCCCGTCTTCGCGAACGTTCCTCTGGCGAGCCTTCGATTCGACGACGGACATGGCGTAGTCGTCGATGACGTTGACGGCCTCGCGGAGCCGCCGCGACGTGCCGACGTTGAGTAGCCTCGTGAGCTTCCGCACGAAGGTAAACGGCGCCAGCGCCCTCATGAAGGAGATCTCGACGGCGGCGTCGAACGCCGCGAAGAGAGCTTCGTGCCGGGGGTCCGCTGTCTCGAGGAGTGTCGAGATCTCGACGCCGAACGCGATGTGACAGATGTTGTCGAAGGAGAACCGGCGCAGCGCGTCCTGCAGGTCGATGGCCTCCCCGGACGCCGCGGCGGCGTCTAGGAACGGAAGGAGCCGCCGACGGAGGTGAACGGTGAGGACGTCGTCGGAGAAACGGCGGAGCGAGCGGGAGGAGAAGGCGTAGGACGCCACCTTACGCTGGAGGCTCCAGAGTCGCCCGTCGGCGGCGAAGAGACCGTCGCCGATGAGGTCGGACATAGCGGCGCGGAAACTCGGGCCCCTGACATAGTTGGCGAAGTTGGCGCGCAGGAGGTGGTCGACGTCGTTCGGGCAGGCCGTGGTCACCGCGTGGCCGGCGCCGAGCGGGCCCCACGCCTCGATGACGCCGGACGGCGCAGAGCGCAGCAGGTCAGTGTACCAGTCGAAGAAACGCCGTCGGTTGCGGACGAACTCGACGGTGTTGCCGAAGTACGGCGTTAGGATACGGGCAGTGCGCCGTTGTTGGCTTCGCCGGAGCAGCCCCGCGGCGCCAGGAGATGGAAGAGGAAGCCAGCGATGACGAGGAAGAGGAGCACATAGGCGAATTGAGCGGTCGCCATGCTCAGATTTCAGATTTGTGAACTCATACCCGAGGAATTGGTGCTTTTTATATCTTGCTTCTTAATAATATTCCATGAATCACTCTTGTTTTTCCTGCTTTCATCTAGACGTTTATGACGGAAACACCAAATCTTCCATGCAGACATCTCCATCTCCCCGGTCCTCTCAAAGCAATTTTGCCCTACACGATAGGTGAGCTAGCTGCTACTGGCTGAGTGGCACGCATTCGAGCTCGATCTCGAGCTCCCCATGCTCGACGTTCTGAAGCCTCAGCATGATGTCCTGCTTCACCTTGCCGTCGACGACGGAGATGATGCTGTCCTTGGACAGCGTGCCGTCCTCGCTCGCCAGCCACTTGGACACCTCCCCGGGGTCGGTGACGACCGAGCTCTCGTACTCCCTCGCCGCGGAGATGAGTGGCCGGATGTCCACTTCTGCCTCCCCCATCCGGTCGTCAGAGGTGAACGTGTCCTTGTCGAACACTTGCTGTTAGGAGGTACAAAAGCAGATCTTTTTTAATCCAAATTTGGAGATCAATATGTAATCCATCTTCCATCCTGACAAATGGTGTATCTATATGCCATATGTCAATCACAGCTACATTCTGTAAATTCTCAGAGATCTGGATACTAAAGATAAGATCTCTTTGCATGCAAAGCTGAGCAAGATTGCTATTCTTTGACACTGGAAAAAAGATAATAACCAAAACATGCAATTGAGATGTACAAGGTAAAATGAGAATTAGATGTGTAGCTTGTGATTAAAACTGTGTTTCCATAGGAAAGAATACATACCAGTTTAAGAGGCGGCACTGGGTGGGGGATCGATAGCATTAGTGTTTCATTCCATATAGGATTGAGGGTGTTCTTTATCACCTTTGTTTTCATGGACTAAGAAGATGAAAATATTAATTAGTTATTCAGAGAGTGAAGCTTCCATCTGTCAACAAGATGAGCTTACTTGGTGTCCTAGGTTAAGCATAACATATGGATCACTTGACATCACATCACGAACAGCTAGATTTATGCCCCGTCTGATATTGACCTTAATTAACCCAACAAATTCCACCATGCCCACATCCGCCTGAAACAAATTAGCCATATTGCAGTAAAAAAATAGTTTATAGTGTGATATCCACATGAAATACTTACAACATGGGAGTTTCCCCACCATTTTCTTTAGCCCTTTCTGGTCTGTGTCCCTTCTCTTCCAGCTGTTCCTAAAAGGATGGCCAAAACCATGTCGCATGCTGCTGTTTTGCTGATGATGATGCTTGTCTGCTGTGTGTTTGTTATGCAATCGTAGCGGGCATGTAAACTGTGGATCAGTCATGAACTGTTGAAGCTCATACTTTTTCCTGAACAAAGAAAAGGCATAGTTTTGTCAAACAGAGTTAACACTAGTAATGATAATTGATAAGAATACTAGCCCAGTTTATACCTAATGAAATTAGAACGCTCCTCTGGTGAGCAATCTTGTCTTGGCTTTTTGTAGTTCTCTGGCAAAAAGGCCTCATATCTTGTGTTCACTGTAGCATTTCCACCTGAATGGGCTAAACAATTGACCTCTTCATCTGTCCACTCATCTAGATTCACGGAAATTACCTGTTCTCATTTGAACAATGAATAGTTGAATAATTAGTTCAGTATGAGGTATGCTAATTTATATTTACCACATTCTTATGCTTTGCAAATTAGATCATTCACATTGTAAGTAATAAAGTTATGCCATTATTTTGGCTAAGGGAAATGTTGGGTGCCTGCAATGGAAATTTATTGGTCCTGTGAAGACTAATGGATCCATATCATGACAATCCTTTCCCTCTTAGAACACATCCAATTGGACCGCAATAAGTCGAACTGGCACTAAATTTCAGATGGGAAGATGGGAAAATAAAGTAAACTACAGAGAGTCCATTGGACACCTTTGATATGTGTACTCCAAGACTTCTATGAGTTCCAGAACACTTGATGCAAATTAACGCACCAAAAGGCAAGGCCCTGCAAGTACTACATAAGTTATAAGGATTACAACTTAATTTTGCAAAATATAATTACAAGAGAGCAGCCTTTGTTTTGAAGAAAAATAAGGTCAGCTAAATCGGCGTCAATATCTTTGTAATGTAGTGAATAAACATATTATCTTCCATATATCAGGAGCTCCGGTTATGTTTACTCAGCTCTTCTACTTTTTTGAAAAGACCATTTAGCAAGTATAAAAAAGGTTATACCACTTAGCCGTGCCCAAAACTGGCCAAAAATGTTGTGCAATATAAATAATAAATGCAATTGGCATGGTAAAATAAAGCACAAACACTAAGAATATTAGCTTTTTCACTCAGAATAAGTACACTAACCCTATTGATTTCTTCAAACTGTAAACCACATGGAAAATCTAGGATATTGTTGTCTAATTGGAGAATGTTTGGAGAACTGTTGATACTTACGCCCATTTTGGATCTGGGGTACCACAGTCTGCACAGAACTTGTTGGCAGGTTGTTTCAACAGATGTTCCAATCTTTCCATTGCATTAGCCAGATCTATATCTGTTAAGCATTGCATGTAATCATTAATTTGCAGGTAAGCAGATTGCAACACATTGTCCATATGTAGTGAAAACACATGAGTCGTGCATCAAACAAATTTAAACTCAACTCATAGATCCGGCTAATTTACAATGATCACATCGAATGCCATTTGACTAATTTCCTGGAGAAATGATGTTCATAAACACAAACAAGAATATGAAATTGGTGGCATGGGGAATTGATTTGCAGATCACAAACTGGGCACATGTGAGCCATGGCACTATTGCAGTTGCAGCTCCAGGGAAGAACCATCCATCCATCCATGCATGCGTAGCTCCAATGGCTCAGAGCTATCCAACCTCTTTGAGCTAGCACAATACTAAGCTTGAAATGAAATACTCCAAAACAAAACTGTATATTGTGCAATTTTCAGTATGTGTGAGAAACATTTCATAAATCCACGAGCTTGAAAGATTCTCAACGGATTAGGCTGTTAATCATACAAGGGGAAAAGAAAGGATAAAGAGGAAGGGGGCAAACCTGATGCATCGGAATGGTCAGCACCACCATGTCGGGACACATATTCTTCGCATTTCCTTTATACAGAGAGAAAAGAGGGGGAAAACCTAAATCGCGATTTCGCGCCGAATTCACACGAACCCCACCAAAAAAAAAGGAGAGAGATTTGCGAGAAAACGCGAGAGATACACACCTTCTGTAATGCGCGTTTGGGCTATCGAGAAAATGCAGGAGATTGTTCTCCTCCATTTCCCCCCGCTCTGCCTCCTCCTCCGTCCCCCTCTCCTCGCGGCGGCGCATCACCGAGCCCGTCGCATGCGCCGCGGCGGCGATCAAATTGGCTTTGGAATCGGGGAAACGGACTCGCCGATGGGCGCCGCGCCCTAGAATTGTAGATCCCTCGCCGGTGGAGGCGGGTAGGTCGGTTGAATTCGGAGGTTCTTGTCTCCGTCGGAGTTCGGTAGAGAGGTGACCAGATTGCCGCTATTTTTATTTCACTTATATATATATTTTCTCGTACAAAACACAAAAAGATATTTCAGTAGTCAATTAAAAATATTTCATCATAAATATTTAAATAAAAAATAAATGAAACACGGTAAAATATAAGTTAAAACATTTTGTTACTGCGTATAAAACATTAAATTTTAAGTACATAAAAATAAGGATATTGCATATAATGATTTTTGTTTGTTATTTGATATTTAACAATTTTATGCTATCAAATTTGTTTTAAATACATCATAATAATATATTTATTTGATATTTTTAAATACATGTATTTCAGATTTTATCAAAGTTAAAGAAACAAAAAATCATCATACATGAAATGTTGCGTCTGAAATATTTTTTAATTAATTAATAAAAAAAATTTGCTAAATATTGAAACACTGTTTGGTTTACACTGGACACACTAAATAAAACATTTAATTTTGATTTTGATAGGCTAAACATGTTACCTCTTTCAACTGGAGATTCAACTAAATTATCAAGCAGATGCAAGACTGAACTCAAAACAGACATTAAAAAGTAGTTTGCTACTTGCTGATGCACGTGATAAACGAAGATTATTAATTAGCGTACGACGATTTGGTTCGCGTCACGTCAGAAAATCCATGGTCGGCTGCCTCTCCTCCTTTTGATTCGTCGGGCTCGTCTGTTGGTGTGTCAACGCAGATGGAGACTGCTTGCTAAAACGACAGCTCGAATGGACGGACATATCTCGTCCAGATTCCGATGGCGGTCTGGATTTGTTCTCAACAGGGTAGGCTGCAACTGTTGGATTGGTTGAGTGATCCCTTCGAGAACTTACAATTTATCATAAATTTTATCATAAAATGTTTGGTAGGTAATATGGTGGAATTGGGGGCAGATGAACCATGTTCTTGTTATAGAACTGGCAAGAGTAGAGAGAGTGTGAAACATTGGATGAATTGAACACTCAAGAGGACAACCGATGAATATCATCAGGATCTTGCTCAACTTACAAATGCACATGCATATATTTTTGAGATCATGGAAAAAGGATCCATTATATATATATATATATGATCATAATCGACAGCAAATCTGAACTTCACAAGAGATCTGTTCAGAAGAAATCTGCACTTCAGAAGAGATGTATTGATTTTTTTTTGTCAAATGCATCGACCAACATAGGCATTTTTGCTAGTATCAGCAATCAGATACTAGCACTTTAGTACACGAAACATTTATACACACGTTACAGTACTTAGCTGATGTGAGTTCCTCCTTAACAACTCTCAACTAGAGATCTTTAGTAAAAACAACCCAAACTAGAGATCTCTAGTAACCGATAAGTAATCCTCTCATTCATCTTCAAGCAGGTCCCTGCCACAAATATTGCAGCGACCACCGAGTTAGTAGCTTGCTGAGTCAAGATGATGATTAGTTCAACCACTAACTGCAAGAGACATAAAAAGGCAAGTAAGATGTTAATGTAATGTATTTGGGAAATTGTTACTACGAAAAAACAATGGCCAACACTTCTCAGATGATTTTTTACCTCTACTATTATCAGTTGCAAGCTTGCAGAGGCCTTGGAGGCGTCATACTTTTCTTATCATCATCGTCGTGTGGTAGGACGGTCTCAAAGGCCTGGACAAGAAGCTCCACTTTCTTCTTTCGAGCAGGACCTAAATTGTTCACGGCTCGCCGAAGTGCATAGTCAATCATCCATTCTTCAGCATTCTTCCTCTCATCCACCATCTGATGCTTGAGGTCAACCTTTTCTGCTTCCGGGTCCAGTTCAAGAGGAAGAAAATTTGGCGCCCTTGGATTGAAACCTCGCAAATATTCCTCCTCTTCTGGTGTTCTTCTCCTCCTAGCAATGATCAATTCTATTCCTTGGACAAGTCACAGACTCAGTAGGATCAAGATATACATCACCTTTGAGGTGCATCCCACTGAATGCATTGCATATGTCATCGATGGAAGATTCTTTTGCAACAATGTCTTCACTCTGGGGCTCCCCATGGTCTTTGGTAGTAGAGAAATTATAGTTGAGCTCTGTTACCTGCATATCGGATGACTGATCGGTTTCTTCAGCTATGCAAACTTCTTCACAGGCGTTTAACATAGACACTGTAATCTCCGTTTGAGCACTATCATTTTGATCTGTGGTGTTAACATGTCCATTGGATTCTTGAGGCACAGTAATTCCTTCAGAAGCACCTCTGGATTCACATGTGTTAAGCTTAACTTCCTTTTGGGCACCAGCATTGATACCTACAGAATAATCCTCTGCATCACCTTCTGTAGTAAGATCTGATTTTTCATTAGCATCTTCTGATTCACTAGTGATAACCATGGATTCCTCTAGAGCACCATGATTGAAATCTGCAGTGTTGTCATTCTGAATAGTTTCTGGGGTAAAACCAAATTCTTCAGAAGCATATGTTGATTCACCACATGTTATCTGCTCACACTCATTTTGAGCATCATCGCTGACACCATTAGAGTTCTTATCAGCATCTTGAGCAATAGCATGTTCTTCAGAAGTAACTTGCAATTGGCAAGTGGTGATAATGGTTGTGTTTTGACCGTCATCATCACTGACATATTCAGCATTATCATCTTGGCCGGCTTCTTGAGCAATACCAGATTCTTCACTGTCATCAGAAGAGCCTTCCATCAACTCACTTATGCCCATTCCGGATTCTGTTTGGGCACAAACAGTGAGAGCTGAAGAGCTATCACCACAAGTGTTTTCTTGAGTGGCATCAGATTCTTCACAGGCATCTTCCACCATGCATGTTGTAATATCTAGTACCATTTGAGCTCCATCACTAAAGAATGCCGAGTTACCATCTTGGTTGCTTTCTTGAGCAATAGCAGAACCTTCAGAAGCATCTTGCAAGTCACACAAGGATATATCCAGTTCCTTGTGAACGTATTCTGTGCAATCCACAGGATCAACGTGATTAGTTTCTTCAACACCAGCTTCTTCAGAGGCACCTCTGAATTCATCTGCAGTAACATCGTATTGATCAAATTTTCTGTCTGCAGTGTCCTCATCTTGATAAAATGTGTTGTCTACAGTGCTGTTGTCATCTTGTTCAAAGGCATGATTCTCTCCTGGTTGTTTTTGCATTTCAGCGTGTAGGGAAATAATTGCACCGGAGTCAGAAATTTCACCTTTGGAGACATCTTTGGAAGTAACTTCCTCGGAGAAATCCTCTTCTTGTGTAATACCATCTTGGTTGCTTTCTTGAGCAATACCAGAACCTTCAGAAGCATCTTGCAATTCACACAAGCATATATCCAGTTCCTTGTGAACATATTCTGTGCAATCCACAGGATCAACGTGATTAGTTTCTTCAACACCAGCTTCTTCAGAGGCACCTCTGAATTCATCTGCAGTAACATCATATTGATCAAATTTTCTGTCTGCAGTGTCCTCATCTTGATAAAATGTGTTGTCTACAGTGCTGTTGTCATCTTGTTCAAAGGCATGATTCTCTCCTGGTGTTTTTGCATTTCAGCGTGTAGGGAAATAATTGCACCGGAGTCAGAAATTTCACCTTTGGAGACATCTTTGGAAGTAACTTCCTCAGAGAAATCCTCATCGCATCCAAAACCAGAGACGATCTCCTCAGATATCTCCATTTCAGATCCATCATCATCAGGCATGTTCTCTTCATCTTCAACATTCGGTTCCTTGGTAGCCTCTGAATTGCTGGCAGACTCCGCGTCGATCCCATCGCATTTTTGTGCCTGCTCCGTTGAAGTCTCCTCTTCGCAGCTCTCATCCAGGATTTCCTCCACCTTCTCTGCTACTTCCTGCTCAGGAAGCTCCAGTGACTCTTGCTCTGTAGAAATCTCCCTTTGACAAGCTGCATCCAGGATGTTGTCTTCACTGATTCCCTCCTGCTCTTCGCAGCGCTCTACCCTAAAATCACCTTCATGCTCCAGAACGATCTCTGATTCACGGGCAAAATCTGAGATGTTTAACCCATCATTTGTTTCCTGCTCTTGAGCAGCTTCCTCTTGGCACTGATAACCCAATCTATCTGACGTGCCCTCTTCATCTTGGCCTTCTTGCACCTCAGAAACCACTGCTTCAGTAATCTCCTCATCTCTGATCCTGTGTTCATCTGAAAATTCACCATCCAAGCTATCATCTTCATACCCCTGGTACCTCATCCACGGCAACTCCTCGACGAATTCGCCGGAGATCGATGCCTCACTGCACTCTGACGAGTTGTCTCCGCAGGCCCCAAATCTCTCTTCCGGCCTCCCGTCAGGATCGCCGTCGCTGCAGACATCGAGACCGTTCCCCTTCTCGTTGCCTTCGTCCACGCCGCACCGATCGAAGACGACGAACTCCAGCCTCCTCACCGTCGCGTCCATCTCGTCCAAGGACATGTCGCTGCAGCTCATGTCCGTGCTCACCCTCGGGCCGGCGTAGACCTCCACGAAGTAGTCGCCGAGCGCCTCTTCGTCGATCAAAGGCGCGACCTTTGCGCCTTCGCCGCCACTGCAAACGCCAGAGCCGTTGTTGTCCTCCGATCTCTGGTGATCGGTGCTCTTGCGGAACACCGAGACGCCCTTGAGCTTCATGCTCTGCTGCGTCTTGATCAGCCGCCGCCGCAACGCCAGGAAGCTCCGGAGCGGCACCGCCGGCGAGTGGACGTGACCGTTGAGGGAGCAATACGTATACGGACACACCCGCATCGCCGCGGGGCCCTCGGCGTCGGTGGCGCCAGGGGCCAGGTCGAGCGCGTCGGGGAACTTGGTCTCCTTCATGGTCGACGAGCACGTGGCCCGGCCAAGGCCGGTGACCTTCGGGAACAGCACCTTCCCCCTCGTCACCACCCGCACCGGCCTCCGCCTCGGCGGCGACGCGGACAACAGCGCCCGCGCCCGGTGGCCGGACTTGGCGTCGGAGCTGCTCGTGCCCCTCATATAATTAGGCACAGACGCCGGCGTCGGGGACATGGCCGCGCCGCCGCGGTTCCTCGGCCGGCTCCAGCCGCCGTCGTCGTCCCGGAAACCCCTCGTCTTGGACGGAGGCGTGAGCAGCGGGTCCTTGGGCTTCTTGGGCACCTCTTTGCTCCGCACCATGGCTACCCCAACCCCCTCCCTTCCTCGCTCGCCGGTGGCTTCTCGCCTCTCCTCCGATTGATTTCGTCGCTTCTCGCCGCCAAAGCTCTCCCTTTTGGATTTCTCTGGCCCTTGCAACCGAAGATACCCCCCAAATCTCTTCGCCCCTCGAAACCAATATTTCAGAACAGGAGGCTTCCTCGAATTTCTTGGCGTGTTGGAACCGCACGAGCTTTCCTTGCAGCTCTTGCCTTCTTGAGTTGGACGGCGGCGAGAAAAAGAAAAGGCAAAGCAAACACACCAAAGGTGATGTGAACTACGGGAGAAGAGATGTTTGGAGTTGGGGCTAAGCGAGAAGCGGAGGAGGAAGATGAGGTGTGATTAGTCGAGGGGATAAGACTCGCGATCACAAATTTGACAAGAGAAAGCAAGCAACAGACAAGGGAGAGGAGGATGGTAGAAGAGAGTGGGACAGTGGGCGGCTCAAAGGTGGCATCTTTGAGAGGAAGGCTGATGCAGATTAGAGACTGACAAAACCAAAAAGTTTTTGAATCTATGGATCTTGTGTGCGTCAAATTCTGTGAACCACCGTGTGAGTGAGAAGCCTTGGATGGCTATCTTGGTAGGTCATAACTCATAATTAACTCCTTCCAAAGGTTTAATTCCACTAACTGCTAGAGCATTGAAATATGCTTGGTACAACCAAGTAGGCTCAAAGACTTTTAGGCATTTTCAAGACTTGTAGGCAAGAATGAATGTTCAGGAATTGTGTGCTCATACATGTACGAAAAGCGAGTATTTATTGGTTTGACAAAATTTAAGTAAAAATGGTACTCCCTCTGGTGTACAAATATTAGTCATCTTAGACAGGATTACACATACTAAGGTGATATTAAATAAAACAACAGAGGCTGTCCTAACTAGTTATGAGGCAAAATTCTAGTAGTGTCACTCAAGTTCAACTTTTAGTGGCCATACATGCCCCATTTTTGTGTTTTATTGCCAAAAATGTTTCGGGAGGAGAGAAGAAACGCTTCGGTTGACGGGTGACTAATATTGTACACTTTCATGTAAACATCAAAACGACTATTATTTGTACACCAGGTGAGTCTAGAAATTGAAGACCATCATTTTAGAAAAGTAATCAGTTAGTTCTAGTTTGATAAGGGTTTGATTTGTTGAGCTTTTTTACACGGTAACTTGATTAAAAAAACTTTATAATTTTATTTTTTCGGTCCAAAAGTCCAAGCAAAAAAATATAAAGTGGTAATAAATCCCTTAAAGTAATTTAAATTTTATGTTTAAAATTAATATTTGCCTATAACTTATAAGCTAACGTGTTGTTGCAGCTTATAAGACAGTCTAGTGAAGCAAATCAAGAGTAAAACTTGCTGACTTTATGATTATTTGAGATATGAATAAACCATCATCTTTTTTAAGAGGGTGTATTACATTTAAAGAAAATAAGTACAGTCCAGCTAGTCGTGACAAAAAACATATAAAAATCCAGCTAGTCATGACAAAAAGACATATAAAACCTACTAATAAGAATAACAAGAATATTACAGTCTACTCTTAACTCTCAATCATATTTAATATTTTATAATACAATGAATATGAACAGTATTATTAAATATCAAATCCGATTCTATATTACAGTATTACTACCACATCAGCGCGGTAGACAGTTGAAATATCAATCGATTTTGATTTGGCACAAGAAATTCAAAATAAGCATCGATTTGTTTTGATTTGATCCCCCGTGTGTTTTTGTGTGCAAGAAGTTTTCGCATTGATTTGACGTCAGAATTTTGGGAATGCTCGAACTCCGTTCGTATAAACTTAAGTCCGACTAGTAGGTCAGTGTTTATGGTTATTTAGTTCCTAAATTTTAGTCCTGTTACATCGGATGATTGGATGCTATTTTAGAGTATTAAATGTGGATTATTTATAAAACTCATTTCATAATCGGTGGATTATTCGCGAGACGAATCTAATGAACCTAATTACGTCATGATTTGACAATGTGATGCTACAGTAAATATTTGCTAATCATGGATTAATTAGATTTAAAAAATTGTCTCGTGAATAATCCTCTAATTCTATAATTATTTTATAATCAGTTCAAATTTAATCCTTCAAATTGATGTCCAAATATTCGATGTGACATGGACTAAACTTTAGTGCAGGAAATCAAACACCACCTAAATATGGATCTGACTTGAGGGTATCTATAATGTGCATGAAAAAGTAACCTTAAGCATTAACCGTAAAACTTATTGGTAGCTTTACACGTTGAGAAGCTACATCATAAATAAAAAACTTAAAATACACTTTAAACTTAAACTTAAGGTGTGATCGTAAGCAATAAAATGCTAATTTTTTAAGGAATCCCACCATAAATGGAGCCATTGTAATACTATTTTTTTCAATTTCTTCTATTACCCACGTGACAATAATAAATATTATTTTTTTGTAGGTGCTATTTGAAATATGCCATCTAATTTGTGAATGCTCTTCAAGCTGGTATAAAGCTGGTTTTGTATGAATCTAGGAGTTAGAGTTAGTTTCGATTAGATTTACCCTAACTAACCCAACATACTCATATGGGGGTTAGAGTTGGACTATTTCAATCTAACCCATCAAAAAAATAGCACCTATAAGGGATGTTAATTGGGGCTAGTTTGTGTGAGACCCACCAAAAAAGGTATTTCCAGCCACACAGTGGATCCCCACACAGCCACACAGCGGGACTAGTCTGGCCACACTAAATCAAACTGAAAAGTAGTCAAATGATTGAAAAAATAACTAACTCTAATCTCTAACTCTTGCATCCATACACCTTAAGGGTTAGAGTTAGTTCAGAAGTTAATTTAAAGGTTACAATCTAACTTCTAACCTCTAGCAGCTCTGCTAGAGTTTCCCTGTAGTGCAAGCAAATGGCGTACTAAAAATGGCTCTTTGAGTTTTGGTCTCACGGGATCCGAGAGCTGACGTGGAAACCCACTTTACTGATTGAGATTTGGAGCAGCAGCTTTCTTGCGGATTATTGGTCTTTCATTACACTGTGCTGCAGGATGGGAATTAATATTATGATTTACCTTATCAATAAAGCAACTTATTATAATTTAACAAACCAGTACAATAAGTTTTCCAACTCACAGTCATTTCCAACTTATTACAATCTCTAACCGTACAAATGTTTTGTATATATATATATTTTTTTAAATAGACCACATGGATCATGGAGGTGTCGGGATGTGAACAAAAATTTTCCATGAGGTCATTCATCCTAATACTACTCTCGCTAGGTCAGCTAACTCACGTACCTTTCACAATTACAAACATACTATACGTATGCCTTACGTGTGAAATTCGATGCGTACACACGTGTGGGTCGATCGATCTAATTTTTCGAAACTGCAGATGCCAAATGTTTTTTAATCCGTAGGGACGTTGTCACATCCACATCACGTGATTAGATTAGAGAGTATTACTCTCTCTCCGTCTCAAATTATATCGAATTCTAAATCCCATCATAGTTACTAAGATGTAAAAAACAAACAAACTAATAACTAATGCTCTAAACAATCAGTACTTTAGATAAGTACTTTAGATAAGAATAAAATAGAAAAAAGTTATAGAATTTAAATGGTAGAAATGATTGTATTTTGTGATGGAATGAGCCCGAGTAATTAGGTACGCACGGCTTTGATTAGCTTGATGGCGTGACGTCGTTTTCACGAGCCGTATGTAACGAACACTAGCTGATATATATGCTTATAGTGGCAAGCTTCCGATTAAGTTCTCCTTTAAAAAAAAAACAGGTGCGTTTGAGTGATGTTCGTGTTGATTCGCATGCAAGCTTAGCCTGCAGAGGAGTACAAAGGCTGCACCTGATATATAATGGTAGCTAATTAATCCTGGTTTAATTAGCTTTCGAATCAACTGATATCCTCGCGTGTGGTTTTTCGTTGTTATTAAGTTTCGTAAAAAAAAAAGAAGAGCGCTTATTATTGTAAAAATATACGGATTTTCCTCATGCAAAAAAAACTTACCAGTAGTCAATCTGAGATCAAAAGATTTTACCGGTAGGAGGAATGACTTTATTATTAAAGATTTTAGACCGGTTAATATGGTTAAGAAATGACTTAGTGTCCCTTATCAATTAGGTTAACTCTGGATTTTACGTAAGATAATCAGATCATGATACTTAGTTAATCGGAGTCAATTAATTACCCATCTATTACAAAACTAAGATAAAAATTATTTTTTACTGGACAAATTTGAAATGCTACCTTTAACAATCCCGCGAGCTAGCTCAATCAACAAAAGCTATAACTATTTATAGAATCTAAATCTGAAATAAATGATCTAGATTTTGGACTTATATTGTAAGAATTATTAGCCGCAAAATATGGGAATGAACCCAAAAGTTAAAAACACTAGCATGTCAAGATTCTTACCAGTTAGATACTCGTGTCATCCAGCACTACTCACTACTCAGACCAACTATCTACTAAGACTATTAGTCAAAAACTAAAACAAACAAGCTCCTAAGAACATCTTCAAGAGATGTCTTAAACTTTATTCCCTAAAATTTGATATAGTTATCATCTTATTCATTTTAATTCCTAAAAACTAATTTAATTTCCAACAGTTTCTCTATCTCTATTTTAAATAAAGAATGAGAAATTAATACTAAATTTAGGATAGATAACAAGGAATTTAGGTAATGGCTTAAGACATTTGCTTAGGGTGTTGTTGGAGTCTAATTTTCCATCAAAATGTTAAATTTTAAATTTAGGAACCTATATAAGCTCTCTTAGAGATGCTCTAAGTCCAGATAAAAAAACGGCCTAACTAAACCATCTGCCTTAAGTATGTGCTTAGCCTTGATAACCTCTTGATTTCGTAGTTTTTTTTTTAACCGTCCCTTTCACTAACAACTAACAACTGTATGCCGGTATACGAATTAAAGAGAAATGAGATGGCGTTGTGCACAACTTGTCATCCAAAAATTTGACAAGCTAAGAGCAGTAGTAAATAAACCACGTTAATGCATTACAGAATTCTTATTAATTTACCAACTGCTGCCAACTAACTAACCAGTAAAGGACGTGCGTGTGTGTAGAGATGGCAACGGGTACGTATCTGCTGGGTATTACCCGCGCATACCCGCACCCGCTAGATAAAAATTTACCCGCTACAAAACCCGCACCCGCTCACGGGTATAAAAACTTACCCACACCCTCACCCGCGCGGGTATTTGTACCCGACGGTTAACACACACCCGATTTCAGACCCACCATGAATCATAAATATATCACTGAAAAATGGCACATGCATCTACAAGTAATAACAATTTACACCAACAAATATAGTCTAATAGATCATTGGAGCATATTACTTCCACACTAATATATATATATATATATATATGTATTCGAGTATATATATGTATTTGAGATACTACTATATGGGTCACGAATGGGCTGAATTTCAAGGGAAATTCACATGAGCCTTCGGGTGTATTTTACCCGCAGGTAAGCGGGTACGTGTACTATGCACTCGCACCCGCTCTACCCGTTGGGTAGAGGTTTTTGCCCAATAAGATACCCGCGGATGAAGATATTATTCTATACCCGTCTTTTTATCGGGTAAAACCCATCGGGTACTCGAGTTTCGGGTACCCGTTGCCATCTCTAGCTCCGGGTGTTACTTCAGTTGGAAAACTAACTTCAATTGGAAAACTTGATTGTAACAGTTTCTTTCATGTAAAGCGAAAGTTGTTTTATCTCTAGAACTTTATATATAGTTATCATTCTATTTTTCCGCTTGTTTTGGGGAAAAATAATCTCATCAGTGTTGTGGTTAGACGAGCAGCTTTGAAGGGCGCTACGAAACCTCAAAGACCATTGAGAAGACGTCCCGAAACCCTCGAATGGTCCAGGAGTTATGTAAAGAGCTTTGCTCCGAAGGCACGGCACAAAGTCAGGACAAGACGTTTTCTTTACAACTACGTTCACACGTGGTTTTACTATTCCGTCCCTACGAAATCTTGTAAATAGAGTCTACAATATGGTTGTAACTAGAAAGCAGAATAATATTTTCCTGTTGTACCCTTGCCTATAAATACTTGTCTTATTTACTGTAATAGGGACTCAGAACAAAATATAAGAAAACACTTTGCATTGGACGTAAGGTTATTATCTTTCTCGGATATTTTAACCAGTATGTACTTAAACTTTGACCCTAAGCTAGGCCTTCGAGACTATTTAAACACTCAGTGTAATATTCACGCCAACTTTATTATATTAATTATGGTATAAAATATCAAAATCCACTTTTCTGTTACTAAGCTGCATAGAATCGCTAGAAAGTTTGCAGGTTTTATTAATTACATTTTGGTACTCTCCCATTGTTACGTCGTCGAGCGGACGCGTGTTTTTTGTCGGTTCCATTTCATGCTTCCCCCCCCCCCCCCCCCCCCCACGCCCGCGCGTCAAGTCGCCACCGCCACCGCCACCGCCACCGCCACCGCGACCCGTACTTCCGTCGAGCTATTTTACATGATGCATCGGCATCGGCCCGTTGGCGCCGCGGGCGCGTCCGACGATGCGCGGTGTCGTCTCGCCTGCTCTGTCTTCCCGTGTGTTTTACTCCCAGTCGGCAGTCGCAACGGCTAGTCGCACGCGCGCAGCCGGCGGCGGCGCGTTGGAAAAGCTGGCGCCTTTGGCTCCACGCCTCCACCCGCGCGCCCCGGTTCGCTGCTCCCCCTCGACTTGGCAGCAAGCAGACGAGTGTGACAAAACCGTCCGGTGAAGTGATCTAGCTAGTGGCAATAACCGGTATAGTGCTGCGTTAAACGGTTCGACCACGATAGTAGTAAAAAACTGTAGCTACTAGTTACTACACCGATGAAATTTGTTACTCGTGGGTTGGTGAATTAACAAATTTGTTGGCTTATTAGTTATTACGAGGGAGAGGGGGATCTCAAACTGTCCGGGCTCGTGCCTGGCTGCGTCCACTCTCCAGTCTCCACTGCTCCAACGGCTATTGTCTCAGCTCGCGAGGGCAGGCTTTGACCGCTTTGTTTTCCTTTGCAGGCGACTGGTATTTATTCTGTCTGAACTGACCAGACACTGACAGCATGTGAGAGGCTCAACAGCTGACATCTCATGTTTCGTTTTTACTTTTTAAGGACTCAGCTAGCGAAACACGTACCGTCCTGTGCACTTTAATTGAAGGAAATAAATACACAAAAGCTAAACACGCTGGTTTTCTTTAATAAAACATCCGTTGTATATGTGAGTCAAAGCAAGCAGCCAGCGAGCTCCTCCATATTTTTATTCGGATTAGGCAGATCCACGCGGAAAGGGTTCATCTTTGCCGCATTGTCAACCGTCCTGAAGCAATTCTATCTCAACCAGACTTTTTTGGCAGTGCTGGTTATTGTCCGACTTTTCTTACTAGCGAATGAATTTATTTCATATTGTAAATATTAATGTATTTTTATTTAAATTTAGTCAAAATTGAAAATATTTAACTTTGAAACGACCAATGTTGGGGGAAAATACATCCCAACATACTTGTAAATCAATATTTTGGCAGGTAGGGTACTTCCAAGCTCGGTGTGCGGCATTTAAGATTTCAAAAGTCAAAGATCCCTGAACGAACGTATTCTAGAGGTTTTATGAAAATGCAAAGGGTCCTGAAAAGTGAACCCCTTTAACCCCTTGGATTCAGAGGGTCGCTACGATTGTCGATTGTCGACAAGACATTTACTTTCTAAATATTTTCACATTACAGATTACATTATATATTACTATTTTTTATAAGTCTTGCGTACAGAGTCAACAATAACAATTATAACTAGAGGATAAATAGTATTAATCCATTATATTTTACCTATAAATACCAGCCTTTTCTACTATAAGGAGACTTAAGATTCAGTCTCTAAATACACTTCAAACAGAACATAAGATCTTGAACCAGTGTAAAGTTTGCTTCGTATTAAATTAGTCATCGACGACTAATTAAACATGTTAGTATAAAACTCTCGCTCCAACAAACAAACAGTATATTATTGTTCCGTTACCCATCTACACATGGCAATGCATCGTGGGTGGGTTCCCTTTCAAGTCAAAAGATTTTAATTGCATTCTCGCCGCAGATTTGAATTATGCCGGCCTGTACGTACACGTGTACGTTACATGTGCGGCACACCTGTCAGATACTGTCAGCTGCTAGTACTTATGGTGATGTATACTCGTCGCATCTACCAGCAACAGCAGTACACGCAAACACACAAACGCAAAAAGAAGGCAGAGCTATTGTTTGCCGTGCAGCGTCGTGCGTGTAAAAAAACACTCTTAAATTAGGAGTGAAGAATCGGCAGTGGGAGTGGGAAAGGGAAAGCTGAGGGCTACTACAGATGAAGCAAGCAGAAGCTGATGGCTCCTGTCCTGCTGCTCTGCATTACTTGGCACTCGACTGTGGAATCCAGAATTGCAAAACTGAATAGCTGTCGGCTGAACTGACGTAAAGCTCGAAGAGCTCCAACGGTACAGATGAAGTGGCAGGGCGACTTGACTGGCGTAACACGATGAAGGCGGCGCAGCCAGCGGGGACGCGGCGGCGACGGCGGAAGCGGGAGCAATGCAGGCATCGAAGGGAGGCTGCGGGGCGGGCGGCACGCCATCGGGAGCAATGCACGGGCGGTGGGCGCGGGGGGCGGTGCGAGCGGCGAAGGGAGGCCGCGAGACGGGCGGTACGTCGGCGGAAGCTCTAGATCTCCACATCGTCTGCATGAGGGCTCGCACCTCCTACCGGCGCACCCCTCGTGTTGCTCTCGCCCTGCCCCGCGGTTGCTCCCGCCACGTCCCGCCGACTGCGTCGCCTCCGTCTCGTAGATCTGAAGACTCCGCTACTGCCGCCGCTCTACCCGTCCTGCCGGCGACGTGCTCCGGTCGCGCCACCCCCATCGCCACGCCGCTCTGGTTGCGTCACCACGTGCTTGCCTCGCCGGTTCTCCCACCTCCGCTTCATCGATTCACCTATACGTGACATTTATCTGACGGCCTTACGAGAATGAGTTTAGAGTCCTCACTCGTAGATTTTTTTCTCCTAAATCCTAATAAAAAAGTTTTTTTTAAAAAAAACGAATCTTTATAACAGGGGGAAGCAGCTAGCCGCGAAGTCCGTCGCCGTCTATCCCTCCGGCGCGCCGCGCGCCGCCTCCTCCGCGGACGCGCTCGCGGCAGAAAGCCCCAGAAGCCCGGCTCCGTGGACGCGTTACGTGTCCCCTCTCCCGCTCCCAGTGCCACACGTGTCCCCTCTACCGGCTTATATATTGCTCGGCCCCAACCACGACGTTCTCCTCACTTCACTTTACTCGAGCTGTGTGCACCCTGTAGCTTCTTGATTCTCTCTTCTTGGTTCAATTCTTGCTTCGGTTAATCGTTGCGTTTGGACCGATTGATTGATTAGGTGATTGGTGGAGAGATGGCCGGCGTCGGGAGGAACATGATCGCGCCGCTGCTGGTGCTGAACCTCGTCATGTACATCGTGGTGATCGGCTTCGCGAGCTGGAGCCTCAACCACTACATCAACGGCGAGACCAACCACCCTGGGGTGGCCGGCAACGGCGCCACCTTCTACTTCCTCGTCTTCGCCATCCTCGCCGGCGTGGTGGGCGCCGTGTCCACGCTCGCCGGCGTCCACCACGTCCGCTCCTGGCGCGCCGACAGCCTCGCCGCCAGCGCCGCGTCGGCGCTGACCGCGTGGGCCATCACCGCGCTCGCGTTCGGCCTTGCCTGCAAGGAGATCCACGTCGGCGGCTACCGCGGGTGGCGCCTCCGCGTGCTGGAGGCCTTCGTCATCATCCTCGCTTTCACGCAGCTGCTCTATGTCGCCATGATTCACGGCGGACTCTTCTCCGGCAACGCCGGCTACAACGACTACCCCGGCGACCACCACCACCACAAACCGGCCACCACGGCCATGGTCTAATGATCTAATCAACTTATCAACCCTGACCGATCTACATATATCCGTCGTCATCGTCGTCGTCGTGCAGCATGTCATCAGATTTCCTAATTTCACTTTGTTTTCCACTCGTGCTTTGCGGCTAGATGCAATGCACGCTGTTCATGTACATGTTTACCTCTGTATCAACGATCGCAACCACCGTGTTTCCAATGTGCATGAGTGAATGGAGAAGATAAACTTCTTTTCAAAGTCTGAATAAAAAACGCGAGAGATTTCGACGACGTCTGCATGGCAGCATGAATGGATCACAACAGCTGAAATGGGCCTTTCGTATAGGCTGCTCAAAATCTAGAGCTCAGCCCATTAAAATGCTATCTACATTCTACAGAATACAGAAGGTTAAGCTGCAACGCAACTCATCTACTTGGTTTTTCTAAATTATGTTGTTAATTTCCATTGCTAATTAAAGCAACCCGCAAGAAACCGTAGGTGCATTGGTCACTGGCAGAGTGACGGGTATCCGGTGTTACAAGGAAGTGGAGTGTGGAGAGTAGTCCAGCTGCGGAGGCAAAGCGTGATTCCCCCAGCTATGAACATGCTATGCTTTTCCTGCTGATAGAGCAAGCTGACTAATATAAGTGAAACGGGGGCATCGACTCTTGCGTCGTGATCGTGTCTTGCTCATTTTCAGGAATCGATCGATTGGCTGGCTGCGGGCGTCGCCGGCCGGGGATGGGTGCTGCTGCGAACGATGGCTCCCCGGCGGAGAGGTGCAGCCGGCCGAGCGCGGGAGCGGCCATGTCCGTGGGGGCGAGCGGCGGAGGCGGCGGCAGCCGCAGCTGCGGCTGCTGTTGCATCAACATCTACGTGAACAACAACGTGCAGGGGGTGACCAACTCGGTGCTGGTTGGGAGCAAGGTGGCCATGAGAGACCCCGGAGCTCGCCTGCGGCTCCGGCATCCTCCCGCACCCGCACGCCATGCACCATGCCGCCGGAGCAAGCGGAACAAGAAGGCGGCGGCGACGAGCATGTCGTCACTATTTGCCACTTCTGCCGCAATGGTCTTCATCGCCACCCTGCTTTTGCTGCTGCTGCTGCTGCTCCTCCTCATATTCTGTGCGTGGATTTGTCGATAGATTGGAGTGGGGATCGGAATGTATCTTGGCTTAAATATTTAGGAGCGAATTTAATAAGTTTGAGAAAAAAAACTTTTCCTTGAAAGCGTAGCACTATTATCGTCGATCACTGTAGCACGGGAGAAGTTTCCCTGCTGCTTCCCAGGTTATCTTGTATATCTGTTCCGGCCACAACGTCAATCAGTCGACGTGTGATGGAGCGTGCAAGTAAGTAATTGACTGGTGGTCAATGGAACATTCTAGAACATTTCGGACATGGTGGTCATCAAAAACGACTGAAAGGACGAAATGGGCCATCACCGCAATATAGGGGGTGTTTGAGGAAGGACTAAATTTTAGCGGTTGGACATCAATTTAAAGAATTAAACATAAATTAATTATAAAAATAATTGTAAAATCGAAGGATAATTCACAAGATAAATTTATTAAGTCTAATTAATTTATAATTAACAAATGTTTACTGTAGCACCACGTTATCGAATCACGGCGTAATTAAACTCATTAGATTCGTCTCGCGAATAATCACCCGATTATAAATAAGTTTTATAAATAATCTATATTTAATACTTTAAAATATTATCTAAACATTCCGCATAATCTCCTCATCCGTACGTAACGTGTATTGTACGCGCTTTCGCCGGTTCGGTCGATCGGTTAATTAATTAATTGACTGCAATGATGCAGCTGTTCTCGACCATCCAACGTCGTCCCGAGAACTGAAGTTTCTGCGAAGGCTCACTTGCTTTGCCTGATCTGATTGAAACCGTACGTACGTACGTGCAAGTCATGGGATGACTTTGCATCGATTGACCCCACGCACGACGGCCAAGACGATATCTTCCTGCGGCCGGCCGACGAATCAACGGACTGACTTTTGTACGTGCAATACAAAAGAAAGGGAAAGAGAGGAGATTTGACAAGTAAAACTTATTTACGAGAGATATAAAAGTAAAATGCAGTGAATATTATATCAAGAGTTTGTGTTAGGCTTATTTGTTGCTGCTAAGCGGCCGTCATGAGGCGGTGCGTAGTGGTGAGAGTCGGAACACGGAGCGTGTCAGCACAATGTCTAGGAGGTGTTTTTTGAAGGTCTATGGTGGCGTGCAGTGGCCTCGACGATGGTTTAGGATCGGATCTGTCTTGTGGCGATGTTTATGTGGGATCCGCGGTTATTCAAAGCTGGTGGTGGCCAGCTCCCCGCGATATGATTTTCTCAGGTGGTGTCTCGACTATTGGTGGTTGTCTCTTCTCATTTTCCTTTCGTACATTCCTTTAGATCTCCTTTCCATCTTTTGTTGTTTCTTCTCGATTGCGAGGTGCTTCCTCAATATGGTGGTAGTTGTCTTCAAGTTTTGTGATTGACGTATGCTGATGTCGTCATTGAGCGGGGCAGTATAGTGTTGTTCGGTCAAGTGATTTTGTTTTTTCCTAATTACTATCTCTCAGGATAGTATTCTTGTATTTTCTTCTTATATATTAATATATATCTCCATACTATCACACTATCTTGTGTGGATTATTTCAAAAACAAAGTTTGTTAGAGTAAGAAATTCAGAGATTTAATTTTATCATAAAACTTCCTATATAATAATAACTTCATATATAATAGTATTATATAATAATATTAAGAACTTCCTAAATAATAGTATTATACAGTAATATTAAGATTGAGTTTTGGATAACTCTTAAAACGATCTTACGTTTATACTGGCCGACTAGATTTATCGCCGCGGCTGTTGACTGGCGTTATGGTGTACGCGCGTCCCGTCGAATGCAACTCGGTTTCGACTTTCGACCAAGTTGACTGGTAAATTAAAGAGTCGGGTAATTTATCACACGCGCTGGCCACTCGGCGAAATTGGGATTGGGCTAGCTAGCTAGCTACCTCTCTTGTGCCACGCATCGGACCTTCGACGTTGACCTCACGCACCACGTACGGTACGGCGACCGATCGACGAAAGTTGCATTGCATTGACTAATAATGTAGTGTAGTACGTGGTGCTGCCTAGCTTAGCTTGTCGATCGCCAACGGCGCGCATATTCGGTAGAGTTATATATCTACGTGCGTGCCTATCTTTAATTTGCTTAGTTGACCGCGACACGAAGTGACGAAGGGATAGGCAACTGCCGACTTGTGAAGAAATTAAACAGCAAAATATAGGCCGGCCGTACAATCTACGCTTGTTTAATTCTCGCTCGGTTCGTCGATCATGTGTGTATATCTTGTGGTTTTCTCAATGGCATACGTTATTCATGTTGAACAGTTGAATATTTTATTATTTTACTTCATTATATATGTACTTCTATGCTAATACTTAACGCGCGGAAACTAACAAAATTATGATAGGTATTGTTGATTAAATGAGTTTGGCCCAAATTTATTTGAATAATAATTTCTGAAAAAATCTCAAAAACCTACCATGTAGAGGGAGCATGTGAACCTTTAGTCCCACTTTGCTAGTTCTAGGAGAGGGAGACCACCTTATAAAGGATTGTGCTCTTCTTGCAACTAGACCTATGTGGGTGAGAGGAGACTAGAGAAACACGCGCGCTCGCTCGCCGGGCCGGGCATGGGGGGCGCACGACATGCGCGTGAATGGTCCACCGAAATTGGCTCCGATTGCTTGCGCAGACGCAGCTCCCTTTTGCAGTTCCGTTTTGCTGCGGGCGTAATTGCTGGAACGGTTTCGATTCATCTTCGGAAAAGTCGTTACTAGTGGAGACGCCCTGATCACGGTCTGTTTCTCCTCCACTAAAACCGAGCGATCGCCTTTTTCGCAGTACATTAGAACAGAACAGTTGAGCCGATCTCCTGTGTGTGTTGTGCTGCCATTCGTAGACTACTCAGTTCTTCTCATCGGCGTGCACCGTTGAGCGAAAGAGCAGGTCTCCGGAACCCGTCGCCTTCGAGATCTTGCACCGGAAGAGGGCGAATAAGGTTTTTGGGAAGCGCTCCGCGCGACTGCTCGGGTTCGTCCACCACGGCTCGTCTTCCTCTTCGTTCGAGTGCTGCACATCGTCGCCGTCATCCGGTACCGCGCGTCGTCGTCATGGTACCAGTCCGATCTGTGACTGCTTCAACCGTTAACATCCGGTACATTCTTACCACATTCGGTACATTATTCTTGTTCATGTGTATAGTGTACTGCTATACCGTGGTTAATTGGTTATGCGTATTCATCTATTTCACGTCATGATTTAATTGTGGAATAAGTTAAACCTAAAAGTGTTGTTATTTCGAACGAGTATTAGCTAAAGAATGAAATTTTCAAATAATATTTTTTAAAAAATTATCGATCTAATTATCGGCTACTGAAAATATAATTGTGGACCGCTAACATGTCGGCAATCGAAATAAGAATCCCAACAATGCTCTAGTCGACAATAGATTAAAGTGCGGTCACCATCTAATCTGCATCCCGCCGTCAGCTGGGACGAACGGCGACACGCCACCACGCCGTGCAAGCTGCCGGTGCCGCGCCGGCCGCGGCGGCCCGTTTTCACGGCCACTGCACGCCACGCGCCACGTTGCCGCCGCCGGCGGCGGCGGCGGCGGCCACGTAATACACACACGTACTCGTACGGGCCCCAGGGATGGGACACACGCAAGTCGGCGACAGATTCACGAGGCCGGCCGGTACACTTATTCGATCGGAAGAAGCGTACGTACGTACTAGGTACAGGATGACGACGATGGTCAAGCGGCATCGACGACTTTGCCATTTCGATACACCGATTAAATCACGGTACGTTACGCTACTTTTCTACCGTTTTTCTATTCCACCGTAAAACTACGGTTTCATTCGTCATGAAACTAGCTATGACTAGAAGACAACGGCCGATGATGAGGACCACAGAGGATGACATTACGACGGGTGGCAACGACGAGTACTATATGACGGAGAATATATGGTGAAGATTAGAGTTTAGAGTGCTTGTTGGGAGCATGGGACAAACGGTGAGGGTGTGCTTAGGGACAATACCGGGTGATGGATGACGAGCGCTTGAAGGGTTGACGACGACAACAAGATGAGGAGGCTAATGAGTGTAGGAGGTTGGGCGAGTAGAGAAGGCGGCATCATACACCCGCTTACCACGAGTAAAATACACCCGAAGGCCCATGTGTATTTCCCTACAAATTCAGCCCATTCGTAATATGCTGGTGGTGACTTGATATTACCGTGGAAGTATTTGTTGGTGTAAATTGTTGTTACTTGTAGATGCATATGCCATTTTTCAGTTATATATATTTATGATTCATGGCGGGTCTGAAATCGGGTGTGGGTTACTCGTCGGGTACAAATACCCCGCGTGGATGCGCGTGTGGGTAAGTTTTTGTACTCGCGAGCGGGTGATGGTTTTGTAGCGGGTGAATTTTTATCTGGCGGGTGCGGGTGTGAGCGGGTAATACCCGACGGGGGTGCGTACCCGTTGCCATCTCTAGCCGCGGCAGCCTACAGAGGGGCGGTGCGGGCTAGCCGCCATCGGCGGCAGTAGTAGCTCTGGCAACGACAGCGCGAGATAGAAGGGTGGCGCGAATGGTAGTAGACAGTGTGGTCGTGGCGGCCTACGGAGGGATGGCGCGGACCGCCGGCCATCGAAGCTGGTCCGGCGACGACAGCAACTCCGGTCATCGAAGGTGTAACCCCAACAACTTTTTATTGGTCCCACCATAAATATGTCCTACTTTAATTCTATTTTTTTATTATACACCCAACAATAATAAATACTATTTTTTGTGGATGTTTCATTAATATTATTTATTATTTAGAATATAGCCACGTAGCCATCGTAAGAAAACTTCCAAATGTAAGAAAACTCCGTGCGGCGCCGCAGAAGAGGCGAGTCGTCCTCCCCTCCCTGGCGACTCTATCCACCTCCAGCCAAGGACCCGGACCAACGGAAACCACGCGCAAAATATTAGGCGGCCCCACCTGGCAGCCTCCCCCGCCGCCTACGCGCGCGTAAGGCGTAACTGCCTCGGACCCTAATTCTTCCCCTCCACCTGTCCACCTCCTCCACGGCTCCACCGCGTCCTCCCATTCCCCTCCGCCTATATATCGCCGGGACGACGCCTCCGACGAGGGACGGTTTGCCGTCGAAGCGTGCGCTGAGAGAGGCATGGGCAAGGTGAGGGCGTTCTTCTCGCGCAAGTGCAGGAGCAGGCCGCTGCCGCCGCCGCCGCGGTCCAGGGAGGAGCAGTGGTCGCCGAGGGCATCGGATCTGGCGGCTGCGGCGGCGATGGGTGAGCGGCCCGAGCACGAGATGGAGCGGGTGTTCAGGAAGTTCGACGCTAACGGCGACGGGCGGATCTCGCGGGCGGAGCTGGCGGCGCTGTTCGACGGCGTGGGCCACGCGGCCACCGACGACGAGGTGGCCCGCATGATGCAGGAGGCCGACGCGGACGGCGACGGGTACATCAGCCTCGAGGAGTTCGCGGCCATCAACGCCGCCCCGGCGGGCGACGCGGCCGCCGTCGAGGAGGACCTGCGCCAGGCGTTCAGCGTGTTCGACGCCGACGGCAACGGCGTCATCTCCCCCGCCGAGCTGGCGCGGGTGCTGCGCGGGATCGGGGAGGCCGCCACCGTCGCGCAGTGCCGCCGCATGATCCAGGGCGTCGACCGCAACGGCGACGGGCTCATCAACTTCGAGGAATTCAAGCTCATGATGACCGCCGCCGGCGGCGGCGGCGGATTCACCAAGTTCGTTTCTTGAATTCAAGCCCTGAGCAATGGATGGATTCCTCCTGTTCTTTTGTTCTTTCCAATGTAAATACGAAACCGCGAAAATATTCCCACTTGCTGCAGATCACACGAACAAACTCTAATCCGTCACTCGCCAGAGTGCGATTGGTTTTGTACAGACCACACCCTGGAACTATCATATCCAGGCTGAAAATAAGAAATCTTTCCCTTCAATTCCAGCTCAATCGAATCGATTTCTACTTCAATTGGCGACTTTCATCTTCTCTATATCTAATTCTTAACTCCCCACTAATTTTAGCACGGTTTAATTTTATTTTAGCGCCTGGGTTTCTCCCTGCAAGTGACCGCGAGCAAGCTTCATGTGAGCTTGCTTTTCAACTGAATGCAAGCTGGAGCCGTGACTCTGAAAAGAAAATGACACCTTCTCCAGTCTTTCTCAAACTCGTCCTCGTGAAAACAACCCTTTACCATGCACAGTCCCAATCAATAGAACATGTAGCTGTAGCCCAAACTTGCAATCTCTTATGTCAAATCGGAAACCATCCGTCTTAGACTAAACTGAATTTCTAAGCAAAATGACTAAACTGATTAGCCAGCAAGATGGCAACATTGTTCTTGACAGGACGAACTGATTGCCAGTTTGCCACAACCTCGCCTGACAACTGCCATCCACGGACAGATCATGATCAACGCTGCCCCATGCTTGGCAGTGGCCATGATGCCTGATGCCCGTTTCGGTCAAGGGGGATCAATTAGTGCAGCACCTAACTGTGGGTGGATGAGAACATGCATGCTACTTTGCACGAAATTCAGGCAAAACGTGTAGGAGCTCGCAGGAAGCACAGGGGAAATTTACATGGCGCTGTAAGCAGCACAAAATCATGTTCTTTGCAATGGCATGGTGACCTTGTTTGGGTACATTTGTTCTTGACTTTTGGTAACCAAAATTTTCTTGGTACTAGGTAGTAGTAGGCTGGAAATTTACCAAAGAATACTTTTTTTTGTGAGAAGTTCAGTTGGTGCAATTCTTGCACAAGAGTTGGTATCTTACTAGAAAGGTGGTAGTGACCATTTGGTTATCTGATTGATAGCTCCGTGATGCAGGCTACTAGATATCTCAGGGAAGGATGCTTTTCTTCTTTCGGCGATTCATCTTGTAGACGGTTGGCCAAACCTCTTGGTTTTGGACAACCAGCCAGCCAAGAAAGCATGCTCTCAAGTGATCAAGTCACACTGAAAAAAAGTATTTGTTACGAAAATCAGGTTCGTATGGCCTAACCAATATTTAAATGTCCGGCTAAGGTCTTTAGCGGCAAGCTTCTGAAAAAGCTATAAAGACTATAGCTGCGAGCTAAATCATTCAGCGGTTTTAGAAAAAAACATTAGATACCTTCATTTGAACAACAATGATCATGAAAATATAATATCAACAAAAAAGATGGAATGTTCAATACTTAAACATAATCTAGTAGTTCAATAACAGATCAACATGCATGTAAATTTAACAATACTTGTAAAAGGTATTGAACCATTGTCTAACAAACTAACAAATATTAAGTTGCAAAATAAAATTAATAAACCATGGAACATAAATTGATCTACGCATATCCATAATCATCTGAATCTGAAGCTTGATGCACTGAAATATGTTTTTAGCGGGTTAAATAAGGCTATTATTGTGTTTTTAGCGGACTAAATAAGGCTATTAATAGCTAATTTCGTTTAGAGCTAAACCGTGCTTCTCTTAGCCTCAAATACAACTTTTGGGTCAACGTCTTAGACATAAACTGATTGGCAAATCTGTCCCAAATTTTCTCCGGTGACGTTTCCTTCATGACAAGATACATGATCTGATCCGAGAAACACAATCTGATAGTCGCAGATGCCTGTGCTTTCATCTCATCCCATTTATCATCATCGACCTTCTCCGGCTTGTTGTCAGTGAGAGTCTTCAAGATTCCCTGTTGAGCGAACAAATCTTTCACTCAAATTTAGGAGCTATCGACGCCATCCGTCGATCCACGATTATATCGCCTGTCGCCGCGATCAAATCGTCCACATCGACTCCACGTGTCTCCTCGTCGATCCACCGATGACTACCGCCGAGCCATGCAACGCCTTTGTAGTCTTCAAGCCTTCGACGACCTCTTCGCGCCGATTACACAAGACACGCCTTCGTCGCCCACTCAAAAAACACCTTTTGATCGTAGGCTTTTATTTTCGATCAAGCTTCTCTTCTTCAAATTTGCATATTATGGTCTTCCTTTGGTACATATTTATACCCCTAAAAAGACCCCCAAATCTACAAAAATAGATCCAAATTCGGATAAAATTTGAGTTATAATCGGACTCCAAATCCAAAATCTACTCAAATTCTTGCACATGGGC
Organism: Zizania palustris; assembly: GCA_019279435.1. Lineage (NCBI taxonomy): Eukaryota > Viridiplantae > Streptophyta > Magnoliopsida > Poales > Poaceae > Zizania > Zizania palustris. Next base: position 47,931,847 of record JAAALK010000082.1, on the reverse strand, counting down.
CTCTTTTGGCCTGCTCAGCACCCTTCTTGGGCCTCTGCCAGCCTACTGGGCTGGCTTCCCCCTTCCGTGAGCTGGGCCGCACTAGGCCGGCCTCCACCTGGGCTGGCGCCACCTCCCCCCGCGCCTGGGCTGGCACCTCCTAGACAGTGTCATCCCTGTGCCAGGCCGTCAGCGACATCCTCCCGTAGGCCTCTTGGATCGGCTCCTTGTGCTCGGGCCGCGCTTGCTCCCCTGCGCATGGGCCATGCCAGGCCACAACCGCCCGGGCTGGCGCCTCTTCTGCCAGGACGCATGGGCCAGCTCCCGCCGCACGCCTAGGCCGCGCGCCTGGGCCACCATGCCAGCCAGGCCGACCGAGCCTCCCGCCAGCCAGCGCCGTGGCCACTGATCCCGCCGCTCCGCGCTAGAAAAACCGCCCAAAAAACCAAATTCTTTCAGATCTATTCTCTCTGCAGATAAAAAACTCCCACAGATCTCCATGGCTATCACCATCATCGTTGTTTACCCCACCTTGAGTCTAACAACCACCGCTCACATCGGATGAGCCGAAGTCCTGCCATCACCGTAGTATTTCCCGCTACATCATCGACCTCCTGGGCGTCACGTCTGACTGACCCACCATCGAACAACAGCCTAGCCACCAATCAACTTAATCTCTCCATGTCTGGTCTGATCCTAGTTGATCACAGCTCATTGGACGGTTCGAGTCACCCGCTCGAAGTGCTCCAATCCAACCGATCGATTCATCGATCGCCGGCATGCTCCATCATCTTGCGCCTCGTGTAATCCCGCGCAAATACGGACCATCATCGCGCCTCCAACTTGATCTTCCCAATCCATGACTCTGATACCACTTGTTACGAAAATCAGGACCGTATGGCCTAACACAGCGGACCTAACAAGATCTAAGAGACGCCATGAGAAGATCACACCGAAGAGACAACACCGAAGCACGATATTTTGGTAACGAAGTTTTACGACTCCGGGGCATAACTACAGGCGCTCCTCCCCATAAACGGTGTCTACATCGCCCTCCAAACCAATCACCTAAGTTGTCTACCTCTTCTTGGTTACACATGATTGGTCATCTATTTATATGGCCTCATAGATAAAGTATTAGACAAGGACTCTAACTACATCTCTAATACAACTCAAAGTCCAATCGTAATCTGATTAAACACCTATATTCGTCAAATATCTCAAACGATCTTTATAGCGAACTCACAACGTGTGCTCTGGCTGAACTTGCTTGATTCTGTTTCTCTCAACATGTCAGTGTCGATCTAATATTCTCTAGCTGAACTACAATTAATGCTTGCAACAGAAGAAATTTCCGGCCGTGCTCACCATTTCTGGTCTCCAACTCCAAGCTAGCTAGCCGCTCTTGTTTATCATCTTCTTGCTTTGTCTGCTGACAGCCAGATGCTTCCCCTGAACTCGGTTACAAATTCCTTATTCATTGCCAATTTGCCATCGCCTTGAGAATCGATGCGACAAATTGACATCCGGTGTAATATTATTGAGAGCTTCGGCAAACTCGTCTCTTCCAAAAGGAAAACACTTTGACACTCTGACATGCCAGTTTCATGCTCTACTATTCTCTGAAATTCACAAGCTCATGAAGGCCACTTCTTTGGCATGAACCTGGAGATTCACTGTCATCCAAATGTGCGTGGTCACTGGTCAGCGTCAGGCTTTAGAACAAAACTGTGGTTGAAAATTTTGAAATTAGTTAAAACATTTTAGGAATTAGGATCTCCTATTTGCATTTAGGGAAATGGAGATCAGCAACAAAGCAGAGCACTACAGAGTGCAGCAGGCTCGACTGACCAAGCAGCTGTATCTGGTCCGCTCATCACGGTTTTATAAAAGAACAATTCGATCTATCCCATTACAATTTTGTGAATTTGGAGAAATGTCATTACGATTTGTATATTTAGATTTATGTCATTCCGTAATTATAGCTCTCTGAAAATGTAATGGCATATTTCGGAATTCTCTAAAATCGTAACGACATATTTCAGAATTTTCTAAATTTATGATGGTATAGTTTGGAGTTCTCTAAAATTATAGTGGCATGAATCTAAATATGTGAATTATAACGATATTTCTACGAAATCGCAAAATTGTAATGGTATATATTCAACTTTTCCTTTTACGAAAGTTGTAATTGTTGGAGCCGTGTTCCTTGGTAAAGCGCACAAGAGCCAAGATTGATGATGTGAGTTGCAGTTGCATCACCAATTTTTCTTCTCTGCAAGGCTGCAAAACATGCTTGTGCCGAAAAAAATGCTGAAATGTTTTTCATCCCGTGGTTTCCATGGCTCTCAACGGTTGAAAATTGGCCTGAGGTCAATTATTTAATTTCAAAGCATGTGTATATGATTAGTCTCATATTGCTTATTTAGTAGGATAGAGAACTACTTAAAAGGTGGAGTTATATCTATTTATTAAATAGAGAAAATTCATGAGGACTTGGCTAACACGTATTCGTGTATTTTTTGCGTGAGATACCCCGTGACTTGTAACTTATCTGTCGCGTGGTAGCAGAATAACACCAAGTTAATTCGAAAATTTTTGGACTTTCGTGTATACATTATCTGTACTAAATGCATTGTTTTAACGTGATTAAATCTAAAATTGAATAGCCATCAAACACCAGAATAAATATTTCAGTTACTAGTTGTTTTGAATACGAGATTTAAAACTTCCGTTATTAATATTTGTGGCCAAATTTATGTGACATGAATTTGGCAATTACTAGTAATAAGTTCACAATTTATTCCGGCATGGCTATGGTTGTCTATAAAAAAGTGGAGACGTCCAATCTGAAGATAATTTTTTGATCCCCATTCTACCGTTCTCCTTCTCTGTTCCACTGCTTTGATTTGTTGCGTTGCCTAGACTTTATCAGCTTTCTTTCTGGCATGCACCGGATTGAAAGAAGAGCGGGATCTCCAAACCATTACTGGAGAGAACTCCTACACGGAGTGACGATTAGGTTTCTAGGTAGCGCTTCTACGCGACCGCTCGTGTGAACCTCAATTTCGACTACTTCCTATACGCGCTGCCTGTTGCTACTTCCGTTGATCAAGTAAGTAGTTTTTGACAGCATGTGTGTCCTTGAGTTCTTGAAATATCTGCTATGATTTCTTTATACATTGTTGTTCATCTATGAGTTTTTCCTCCTAATAAAAATTGGAATTAAAATATTGCACATATTTCTAATATCAACTTCTGTGATCTAAAATGTCAACAAGTTGTTTCTCTCGAACAACATTTCTGCAACAAGATATCAGAGTTTCAACTAAGATTTTGATTTTAGTACCTGGTTGACTGAATAGTCCCGAGTATCAGGTAAGAATTTAGAGAAGTTGATATTTTCTAACTTTTGAATTGTAGTTTATTTACAAGCTCTGTAGCTATTGATTTTCACAATTTATGTTCATAATTTAAGCCGTTTGTTTCGGCTTTAGATTTAAGAACTATAACAGCCGAAAACTGAAACAAACAGCTAACCCATAAAAAAATGATCATTTTTATTTTTAAAATGACCCCCTTGACTATAATATTACTCGAGATAATGACACGTAGAACCATTTATATCAACATTCAATGAATTTGGACTAGAACGATAAAAATTTGAAGTCACCTTATTAATCACGATAAATTATCAAATTTCTCCGAAAATGGGAACACGATCAGAAGAATGTCAAGGGAAAACAGAAAACGTTAAAAAGGTATTTGTAGACTAAAAAGGGTATATGCACACTAAGTTTCGTATAAATACATTTAACTTTGAACGAATATGCGATATATATATATATATTATATTACAATATCTCATAAAAATCCAGGATTGCAACCTCCCAATTCCCAAACAGCCCTTCTCCTACCAAACTGCTAGTCCGAGTGGCTCGCCAGATCTCCTACACATTTCCTCTCTCCCCAGATCCACCACCCGTCTCGCCGGCGGCCACCGCCGCCATGGCCGCGCCAGCCACGCCACGGATCGTCCTCTCGCCGACCTCCAAGGACCTCCTCGCCGCCGCCTCCTTCCCGTCGCCGACCTCCCCTACTTCCTCCTCCTCCCCCGACCCCGCCTCCCCGCTCGACGCCTTCGCCTCCGACCCCGTCCTCTCCGTCTTCCTCTCCCCGTCCTTCTCACCTTCCGAGTTCTCCTCCGCCGCGCTTTCCTCCGGCCTCGCCGCCTCCCGCGCCGAGCAGCTCCAGGAGGCCATCCGCCTACTCCGCCGGCACCTCCGTGCCGAGGTGCTCCGCCGCCACCCGCTCCTCCTGTCGCACCTCCTCTCCCTTCGCTCCGCCTCATCTTCGCTCTCCAGCCTCCCGTCCCACCTCCACCTGCTCTCCTCCCACCTCTCGCTCCTCTCATCCCACCTCTCGGCGCCGCGCTCCCACCTCGCGCATTCCTCTTCTTCCCTCTCCAGCCTCCTCGCCACCGCGGACCTCCTGCTCCACTCCCACCGCCTCGTCCGTCTCTCCTCCCGCCTCCTTAACTCCTCTCCTGCGCCCGACCTCGCCCGGCAGGCCGAGCTCCACCGCGAGATCCGCCTCCTGTATGAGGAGAAGAACCTCTCCGGTATCAATGCCGTCGATGAGGAGATGCGAAAGGTTGATGCTGCTGCGTCTAAGATCCGATCGGAGGCCAGTACTGTGATCGATCGTGGTGTTGCTGAGTCCAACCAGAACGACGTCTGGTGCGGATTGCAGGTGTACTATAATCTCGGAGAACTGAAGCCAGCAGTGGAAGGGCTTGTGGGGAAATACAAGGTGGCAGGTGCGAAGAGTGTGGCTGTGGCACTGGACATGAAGGCTATATCAATGGCTGCTGCTGCTGGGGGTGGCCCTGGAGGGGTGCAGCGGAGTGGTACGCCACAGATTGGCGGCAGTAAGAAGGCAGCAGAGGCACTGTGGGATAGGATGAGGCAATGCATGGAGGAGCTGCACCGATCAGTCAGTGCAGCATGGCAGCTGCAGACTGTGCTCACCAAGAAGCGTGTGCCATTCACACAAATGCTATTCCTCGAGGAGGTTTGGCAGGTGAGACCTGTTCAATGGAGTAATGTTATGGGTTGGAAATTAATCGAAATGGAATTTAGAACTTAAGATGTATTAAAGTTGTTTAAACACAAAGAGATCCAAAAGTAGTCAGGACAATGTAAATATATCGACATACTAGTAAATATTTTCTAGCGAACATATCAGATTTTATTCAGCATGTTTAGTTATTGATGAATTTACAGGTCCTATGTTGCTTAGACTTTAGTTATGTAGCAGGGTTTATATGGTATATTGGATAATAATGTGATAACCTGATGATGCTACCTTTGTCGAGTAGTTGACACACTAGAGATAATCTGGTGTGTGCCTTGGATCAGGTATAAGATGTCTGTTAGAGAGTAAAATGGTCTTTAAGATGTTAGGTAGAAGAAAACAAACTATCTATTCATGGTGCTCAGTGTTGAAATGCACACCGAGTTGCTACACTGGTAAACACATGTGGTATTGTCTGCCTTCTATTGCTAGCATCCTGATGTGAAATTTGCGTGGAGGATGTTCCACTGCCTATGTACAATCAACTTCTAATTTTTTCCTTCTTGTTCTGATATTTACATGTCCATTATTCACCTGTGATAATATCTTATCTTGCATTGTTTTCGAACACACCATAAGTTTCAATCCATTCTCTTTATCCTATATAATAATTTCAGGTGCTCTATCTATTTCTCTAACACGCAAAAAAATTTCAGGAGGGTGAGCCTCTGTTAACAGAGAGAGTATGGGATGCGATTGTTAAGGCCTTTGCAAGTCAGCTGAAATCAGCCTTCATGGCATCAAGCTTTGTGAAGGAAATTTTTACTCTTGGATACCCAAGACTGTTTTCAATGATTGAGAACCTTCTCGAGAGGATTTCAAGAGATACTGATGTGAAAGGTACCCTTCCAGCTCTTACCCCCGAAGGGAAAAAACACATGATTTCAGCCATTGAGATATTCCAGACGGCCTTTTTGGCTCTTTGTCATAGTCGACTCTCTGATTATGTCAATAGCATATTTCCTATGCCAAACCGTGGAACCATACCTTCAAAGGACCAAATATCAAGGCTAATTTCTCGCATCCAAGAGGAAGTTGAAGTTGTGAGAACTCATGGGCATTTGCTTGTTCTTGTTCTACATGAAATCGGAAAAATCTTGCTTCTTTTAGGACAAAGAGCTGAATATCAGGTATTCACTTACTATTTTCTAGTCAAGTTATTTATTTATTTGTAGTTTTTCCTAGGGGTTTTGTACGCTTCCTCAGTTTTTCATGTAATTCTTAGCATATGTGATCACATTGGCAGGCTGCATCCTTTAGAAGGTTCTCATGATTTTATTTTGAAACTTGTATATGGTACTTTTTTGCCAGTTCCTGTCTTGACCTGTTTCACTGGTTGTAATTTATGTTTGTTTGTTAGAGAAAAATTATAGAATTTTTCTAATGGATGGTGTGGTTCTACCCGCTAGCTCCTTATTGTGCATGGGGTGATTCTCCTCTGTTCTTGATTGAACTTGTGAACCTAATCACTAATCAGTCACCCAGCCTGTATATATTATACACTGCTCACTATGCTCAGTGCCTTTGGAGGTGCATCTGTTCTTCTGTTCTTGAGAGCCCCTAGTTACTCTAGTCTGAAAATTAAGCTTGTCATTGAGATGAATATGACTCTATGCAACTTTTAGTTAGTTTTGTGATCATTGGGGTTAGCGAAGTAAAACCAGATATAGATCTTAATCAAACCTTGTAAATGCATACTTGTGGCTATAAAATGTTGGTTTGGTCAACTAAAATTTGTGTTTTGAACACCTAGTTAAAACACTTTAAGCAAATACAAGAGAGTACAGCATACAACCTACACCATGAGTAAAATGCAGTCCTATAGCACACTTCTGCATGTACCCAGCTGCATTTGAAAGTGCAACTCATATCTCAAGCAGATCATGACATATGGACACTTGGACATCATCGATTAGTTTCAACCATCCTAAAATCTAGGACATTGAAAGGCTGGGGAAATGTGCCTTTGAAGGAAAGCAAGGAATGCCTGTGTCATCTAATCATATCATTGCTTCACTGTTGATTGTTTTACTGACGGAACACTATTACCTTTTACTCCATTCTTCATATGTGAGGTACTTATATGTGTGCACAACCACATAAACATATCCTTGTCCAATGTACGGCTGCAAATTTATCATATATTGGTTTCAGGCACTACCTTAAATTTTGTTTGCATCTGCAAAGTGCTGACATATATTTTGCTTCGTTGCAGATCTCTACTGGCTCTGAAGCCCACCAAGTTACTGGCACAGTGACTCCATCTCAACTGAAAAACTTCACTCTTTGTCTCCACCTCCAGGAGGTTCACACACGCATCTCAAGCATCTTGTCAACACTTCCAAGCGCTGCCTCTGAAGAGCTTTCTCAGTCCCTTGGTGTCATTTATGGCGTTGCTTGTGATTCAGTAAGCTCAGTGTTCCAAGCAATGCTTGATTGTCTCGGATCATGCATCCTGAAAATGCATGAGCAGGAATTTGGAAGTCATGGAATGGATGCAACAATGGATAACAATGCATCGGCTTACATGGAGGAACTGCAGAAATATGCTGTCCACTTCCGCAGTGAGTTCTTGTCAAAGCTTCTTCCTTCATCATCCTCCCGTTCAGAGACCATATGCACCATAATGGTTAGAAGGATGGCCTCAAGGGTCCTCATATTGTTCATAAGGCATGCTTCTCTTGTCAGGCCACTCTCTGAAGCAGGGAAGCTCAGAATGGCGAGGGACATGGCCGAGCTGGAGCTAGCCGTCGGTCAGAATCTGTTTCCAGTGGAACAGCTGGGCGCACCGTACCGGGCACTGCGTGCATTCCGGCCTGTCCTGTTCCTGGAGACGTCCCAGCTCGAGAATTCTCCACTCCTCCAGGATCTGCCTCCTAGTGTGATCCTCCACCACCTATATTGTCGAGGACCTGACGAGCTACAGTCTCCTTTACAGCGCAACAACCTCACGCCGCGGCAGTATTCTCTGTGGCTTGATTCTCAGGGCGAGGATCAGATCTGGAAGGGGGTGAAGGCAACCTTGGATGACTACGAGCTGAAGGTCAGGTCTCGCGGAGACAAGGAGTTCAGCCCGGTGTACCCTCTCATGCTTCAGGTTGGATCTGCATTGCCCCAGGCCACAGCCTAACTCGTGTTCACTTCATCCTTTGCGTCACATATGCTTGTATCATCACCGTGTAGGCATTGATCACTTGAGATTGCTTGAGCACTTGAGCTTCGGAATAGTTTATACACATGAAATAGCATCTGTATTTGTTTTTTTTGTTTTGAAAATAAAGTTGTTCAAAGTACAGACTGTCTCTTTCTCGTAGCTGCTATAGTGTTATGAACTCTGATGGTATTGACGTGGAGACACATTATTGTTTAGCCCAATTGCTTGCTTTTCTGCAATCTGCATGTTTTATTGACTAACCATAAATAATAAATGCAAAAGTCGCACATTACTATACAGACAGTTCACAAGCCAATAAACTACGTCGAATTTCTTATTCTTATATATCTTCTTTAGAATTTCAAATATTTTCTAACTATAAGTTGTTTTAAAGTTGTTTTTGACATTTTTTCATATTTTTACATAAATAAATACTACCTCTTTAATAAATAAATAATTCATAGTTTCCACAGAAGAATAATGAGGACAATAAAATCATTTTATTTATTTATTTTTAATTATTGCATACAACTATACAAGTCTAAAACAACATATATAAAAAAATCAGGGAGAGTACTGTATTATATTACTATCGTCATTTTTTCCAATGATGTCATTAATTTTTATCATAACATTTGACCATTTATCTTATTCAAAAAATTTATGTAAATACGAGAAAGAAGTTACGATTAAGTACATTCGCTAATAAAATAAATTATAACAAAATAAATGATATATTAAAAAATGAATAAAAAATGATCAAATTTCGTGATAAAAGCCAATTACATTATTTTAAAAAAAGTATTTTGCTATGTCACTGTGTCATGGAATAGAGTACTTAAAACAGTTAGCAAGGACTGAGAGGCAAATCCACTTCTATTTCCTCCACATATAGACTAATTTGGACATATACACTGTTACTTTTAGCTTTAGAAATATAAATTGTTACTCTGACAAATCCTATAAAGGATAGAGAAGCAAGAATAAAAGAACAAAAGAAGGATGTTGCATGTAGGTATAGTAGTTAAAAGACTAGTTGATGTTAATTAACCGTCCAGTCTAATAACTAAACACTAATTAACAAACTGGGACCCACATCTCATCAAGTCCCGAGCAGCGCGGCGCGAGAGTGGGCAGTGGGGAGAAAGAGGCAGCCAGGAAGGATGGGGCGGGGGCGGTGGTGGTCGCCGACGTCGGCGGCGGCGGAGCCGCGGTCGGTGCCGCTTCTGCTGCTGGGCGTCGCCCTCGTCGCCGCCTCGTTCTACGCCGGCGCCGTCGTCCGCTCCCGTTCCTCCTCCGCGCTCGTGTCGCTCCCGTCCGGCTCCGGCTCCCGGTCGCTCGATCCTTCCAGAGCCCAAGGTACCTGCGTGCCCTCTCGGAGCGGTGGGCTGGCGCCCCTTGCTGCCGATCCGCTGCTGGATCACATTTCTCAGTGCAGTTCGTGTGGGTTCCTAGAAGTAGGGCTGGCTGTAGGGGGCCATGGCGTCGGCGGTTCATGTTTCGTTGCACGCTTTCCCAACAATTGGGGGCGGTTACGGTTTCAAGTTGCAGGACTTTTATATGCTCCTGAATTGTTAGAAGAAATATATTTTTTTTGACTTGTTTCAGTACTTTGAAGCTAATCAGTTGGACATTTGATCTGATTTTGTGCCTCCAATATAGAAAGATGGCCGATTGCATGCAGATCATATGCTAAGAATCTGTTTCAGTTCATAGCTCGTGAAGTTGTATTGTTTAGATCTTGATACACCCTTGCAGGTCTTAGATCTGAATCTATATAAGCTCCTTTTCTCTTTGCTGCAGCTTATATTGATGGAGTTAGAGTAGACATTTTAGCGGCATGCCCTAGACTCCTATCTCACTATTAGATTTATATTATTGTATGGTATTTCACTATTTCCATTCCAAATGGTTAAATTTGTTTGATTCAGATGCAGGTTCTCTAAAATTTACAAACAGAGTCTCTCTTTCTTATCGAACAACACCAATCTCAGTTCCAGATTATGGAGTTGCAGTGTGTCCTTTGGAATACAATGAGTACATTCCCTGTCATGATACATCCTATACAAGCAAATTAAAGAACCTGGATAGGTCTAGGCATGAGGATCTTGAAAGTATTTGTCCTCCACAAGAGAAATGCTTGTTCTGTTTGGTGCCCCCGCCAAATGACTACAAGATACCTATAAGATGGCCAACAAGTCGGGACTATGTATGGCGTAGTAATGTCAACCATTCACGTCTTGCTGAGGTTAAAGGAGGACAGAACTGGGTGCATGAGAAGGGCAAGCTTTGGTGGTTTCCTGGAGGTGGCACTCACTTCAAGCATGGTGCTTCAGAGTACATAGAGAGGTAATCCTGAGTACTGACTTGCTGCTCTAACTCAGAACTGAAACTGTTTTCTGTGTTCAGTAGTGGATATAGTTTGCAATGCAATGCTTGATTGCTTGTAAGCATCTGTAGATGATTTCTTGGATGTGTTGATTAGCAGCAAGTGCTTGTCTTCTTCATATTTGACAGGGTAGTTTTATAACTGATTGATGCAGGCTAGGGAATATGATGACAAACAGTACTGGTGATCTCCGCATGGCAGGAGTGGTCCAAGTTTTGGATGTCGGATGTGGTGTGGCCAGCTTTTCTGCTTATCTTCTTCCCCTAGACATTCATACTATGTCATTTGCTCCAAAAGATGGCCATGAGAATCAAATCCAATTCGCTTTAGAACGCGGGATTGGTGCAATGATCTCTGCATTAGCCACTAAGCAATTACCTTATCCCGGAAAATCATTTGAAATGGTTCATTGCTCCCGATGCCGTGTTGACTGGCATGAAAATGGTAAAGTTGACACTATTTATGCCAAGCTATGGTGTACACCTTGACTTATTATGTCTTTATGAGATCTTTCATTGGGCAACATATTTTTATGTAGGAGTATTCATTTATACTATGCTGTTGCTATTCATGATGTATTATAAGTACATCTTAAAAAAATCCAGTGATGAAAAAATCGGCCGATTAGCCGATTAATCGGCCGATTAATCGGTGCTCGGTGGCTCAACAGTTAATTTAGTGCATAATCGGCCCATTAATCGGAGGGACGATTAATCGGTTGGTCAAGCCGATTAATCGGTGGTCAACCTGATTAATCGCCCTCTACCGATTAATCGCCGCGCAGCACCGCCACGCCTCGTAGGCACTGGATCTGCTCGACCGGCGCCAGATCTACGCGGCCACCGCCGGATCCGCCCGCCCGACGCCAGATCCGCGCGGTCGCTGCCGGACCCGCTCGGGCGACGCCGGATCTGCACGGCCACCGCCGGATCTGTGAGGCCACCGCCGGATCCGCGCGGCCACCGCCAGGTCCGCGCGGCTGGTGCCGGATCCGCCCTCCTGGTGCTAGATTTATGTTGTCGCCGTCGGATCGACGCTAAGTATTGCGTGCGTCATCCTTGCATAGTTGGAGCTTACTGGTAGCTGTTCGGTGGAGAAAATGGGATGAGAATGACTGTGGGAGAGACAAGAAAGAGAGCAGGGGTGGAGAAAATGGGATGGGAATGGTTGCGGGAGAGCAGGGCATGGTATGTGGGAGAGAAGAAAAAAGCATGGGATGGGATGACGAATGACAGAGAAAAAGAGAGCAGGTAGTAGGCCAGTAATTGACCACTTGACCGGGTAGGCAAATAAAAAGATGAGAGAAAAAATATAAAAAGGTGGTCAAAGATTTATTAAAATATGTATTCTGAAGTTGTTTAATATATTATTTAACTATTTAGTCAACCGATTAATTGATTGACCGATTAATTCAGTAATTCCCGATTAACCGATTAATCCCTACTCAGTAGTTGACCGACCAGTTACCGATCACCGATTTTTCTAACACTGAAAAAATCAGTTGTTCTCATGTTAAGAACCTATGTTCTTCCACATTGGTGTTCTGCTTCCAAAATGTCGTTTCTAACTGCGATCCTTTGCTTCAAAATTTTAATTCTGAATACACAATTCATATTTTGACCTATGACTTATTTTCAGATGGAATATTGCTGAAAGAGGTAGATCGGCTTTTGCGGCCTAATGGATATTTCGTGTACTCCGCTCCACCAGCTTATAGAAAAGATAAGGACTTTCCTGTTATCTGGGAGAAGATAATGAATATAACAACGGCAATGTGCTGGAAGCTTATTGCTAAGCATGTTCAAACTGCTATATGGATAAAGCCTGAAGATCAATCCTGCCGGCAGAAAAATGCTGATTTGAAACTACTGAATATTTGTGACTCCTCTGATGATTCTTCACCTTCGTGGAAAATTCCATTAATGAACTGTGTGAGGTTGAACAAGGACCAATCAAATATTCAGAAACTGCCTTCTAGACCTGACCGCCTGTCATTTTATTCCAAGAGTTTGGAGATGATAGGTCAGCTCATTTTCCATTATCCACAAAAGAATAGATAAGCTCTGTCTTGATGCAACAAATTTCAGCCAAGTTCATACTGAAGCATACTTTTTTTTTCAGATGGACAAAAAATATTCTCTAATCTTAAAATTGTTCAAAACAGGCATTCCATTTAAAATTCAATGAAGTTAGTGCTGTTGACATTTGGGGATTGATCTATTTGTCGGTGAAATAAGTGCTTCCAGACCAAGGCTCATAATTTAGGACATTTTTAGTTCCTTCATTTTTTTGACATTCTGAAAGCTATTGTAGCCTTCAATTGGACAACAAAACATCTAACCTTTTTCCATGGAAAAATTATACTTCATTACTATTTCCATATCTTACATAATTATTTGTCGATTATTCTGAAGGATCATCAATTAATTGTTTCTATAACCACCACAATTTGGATTATAAAGTTCTGTTAGTTTATCAAGGATACAAAGTATAGTGTATTGCATTCATAAATGTTGAACTTCTCTAAATGACTATATATGCTTATGTGTTAAAAAAATAAAGTTGTCATCAATTCAACTTTCTGGGGTACTATTTATACAAATCTGACCTTCTTGAGTTGCATGTATGTGAATGTGACCTATTTTCTGAAACATGCTTTATAGGAGTTACTCCAGGGAAGTTTGCTAAGAATAACAAGTTCTGGCAGAACCAGGTTAGCATGTATTGGTCATTTCTTGGTGTCGAAAAGACTAGCATCCGAAATGTCATGGACATGAATGCTAATTATGGTGGATTTGCTGTGGCGCTAAGCAATGATCCTGTCTGGATTATGAATATAGTACCCCATACAATGAACAACACTTTACCTGTTATCTATGATCGTGGGTTAATCGGTTCTTACCATAACTGGTTGGTATTTCTTCAGGAGAAAGGACTTCTCTGTCCATTATTTGCGATGAAACTAATCAACTCATGTTGCAGGTGCGAGCCATTCTCAACATACCCTAGGTCATACGATTTGCTGCATGCTTTCCACCTCTTTTCTCATTATCAAAGTCAGAAGGAATACTGTTCATTGGAGGATATCATGCTAGAAATAGATCGCATCACCCGTCCCAAGGTAACCATGCCTTACATTCTACTTACACAGACAAACATACATAATATTATGGGTGGCAACAATGATTTTTTGGGGTTATTTGTGCAAGGCCAAAAAGCTTTAGTCATAAAGTGTTTTGGGGTATATGATTATTGGCTTATTGTTGTATCAGACATTATCTTGTTCAGCATCATATTTTTTTTTGCTTATAAATAACAAGTGATCCTTATTGTGATATGGTAATTACACAAATATAGTTTATATAAAGATGTGATCTGACAAATTGTGAACATACAGGGTTTTATCATTATCAGAGATGAGAATGATATCCTCTCAGAAATCAATGGTCTTGCACCAAAGTTCCTTTGGGATGTCACCACACATATGTTGGAAAATGAGGAAAGCAAGCCAGAGAAAGTTTTGATTTTCAGGAAGAAATTCTGGGCAATCGTTTGAAGTGTGCTTAGGCATGAAGCTGCTGTTTTTATAACCTATTTGCCCTGTCATTTATATTGCATGCAAAGCATGGGTGTTCTGGGCAGTGAACACAGCATTCTGCACCAGTTCTTTCCAGCTGAGTATCACATTACCAAAAAACCGATGATATCATTCGGCAAAAGGAATGCAGCAAAATAACTGAACACAAATTCGTGTTCAGTTATTTTGCTGCGTCCCTCCGGCAACTATCTAGATTCTTATTCTAGTGCTTGAGGTACGTGTTGATTTTTTTTACCTTTTCATTTGTTCATTGAAGATTCTAGTATGTCGTGTAGTTTCTGATTTCTAACTAGTCTAGTTAATTTAGATGTTTTTTGTTCTACGTGAGAGAATGTGTACTGCAAGAACTACTTAAAAGCTCATTGAAGGCTACAGTTACAGTGAATGGTGAGGGCTGGTTGTTCCATTATCTGTTTGCTTTGAGTTGTGTGAATCACCTTGGCTCAGTAACACTTTGAAGCCCCAAAACCGTACTCTTACGTTAGTCGAACACCATTTATTAATTAAATGGGAAGGAATTCAGAGACAAAAAAGAATATGTTCTGGGTTCCTTTAGGTGCGTGCTGTGGATAACAATAGAAATCAGAGCAGTTATCGTATCGCGATAACATCATAATCTAATGTGTAGACAAGCTAAGCATGGATCTGTTGCATATATATTATGGAGGCCATCTCAACTAGTTTATTAGTAGGCATTTTGTTTTTTCTACAGAAGACTGGCCTGTATATATTTCATATAGTGCTTCACTTCTCTAGTGGTTTTTATTAATTACCCGAGTGTCAAATTCTGCCTTGGCGGCAATTCATGATTGAATGTCTGGCAACTCTGTTTGTCTCTATGGATAACCATGGAAAACTCCTCCTTGAATTCATATTTCCAACTTTGAATTCTAGGATGAGTTTGGTCCAAGATGAAACCCCATGCGTTGCTCGGCGAAAATGATGTGCAAGGTGAATTTTTTGTTTTGTTTTGTTATGTAACTAAACAGCAGGACTTCATATGAATGAGCTGGTGGTTGACTACAATTGCAAAACACATGGATCATGCATTAGTCTATTCAGTACCAAATAAGGATAACTGAAAAACTTGTCAAACCAGAGTAGGAATCCATGCTACAATTTAGCCTCATCTCTCAATAACTACAAGAAATAAAGTAAAAAACTGGCAATGAATGAATGCATGCATGCATGCATCTGCATCTGAGCCTAGTTGAGAAGCCGGGAATAACTGAATAACTGATGGTTCACTCTTTGTCAACAGTGTCAGTGCCGGTGCCGACAATTCGTTAGCCCCATCGTCGATCTCACTTTGGACACTTTTGTCAAAGCCGACCGCGGCTCATCTTGTTTCTTTGTTTCTCCTAAGTTCAGTTCCAGCATCCAGCGAGAAAGATATATTCGATCAACTTGCATTGGTGGCGAGTAAGGGCGTGTTTGGTCATGTTGTAAAAGTTATTTGGTTGAAATAATTATGGATCTGCGGTGGAGTGATTTCACGAAATTTAACAACATAAAATGACGGTTTCATATCCGAATTAACAATAAATATAAAAATTGGTGAAGGATTAGGCAATGTGAACCGTGAAGCGGTGAAATCTATGGAGCTTTTAATAGGCTGGTTAGGAAAAACCTGAACAAATATATATTAACTTTCTAGCTCGTAAGAATATAATGTTTCCTAATTTTTAGATTATAGTTTCGTTCTTAGATTCTACGATTAAGTCTCATGGTTGAAACAAGAAATTTAGACCGTTCAAAAGAGTTTCAGATTCAAAAAGTGAACTGATCTGCCAGAATCATATCTGCCTCCTCCTTCCATTTCAGCTTTCCTTTCCTTTGGTTCGACGAATCTTGATTAATTTCCACTTTGATCAGCTCATGTGTGATTGCGAATCGAAGCCGAAAGGAATCTTGATCAGCTGGCTCTCTTGCACGCATGCCCGGCCGGCGTTCTCGGCTATATAACCCGGCGATTTCGCTTTTCAATTCCTCGTAGCAATTCAAACAACATAATTATTTGGAATTGGAGATAAAAACACGCAGCTAGCTGCTAGCCATTTGTTTAAAGACGCTAGCTCTCCTTGATCTAGCACTAGCAGTGCCAAGCTAGTTCGTAGTAAGTTAATCACAAGCATGGACAACAGCAAGTCCCTGCAACCACCACCAGGTATATAATTTCTGTTAATTACATTGCTATTAGCTAGTACTCCATCAGTTATCTGATTTTTCCGTAGTGCATTCTACCGATAGTATTATACTTATAAATTAATACTAACCGTTCAAACATTAAAGATCAGCCGTTAGGATTTATTAGGGTTTAAGGTTTAGGGTTTAGTATTATGCTAACAGTAGAATCAATCTTATTTGTCGATTTTAAAAGTAAGTTAGTACTTTAATTAGTTATATTTTAACTATGAATTTGCATATATCTCATTCACCGGCCATCCGGTTGCCATCTCCATGTCACTTTCTAGACGATTTTATCCTTTCTAAATTTTATCACCACTAATTTACTTAAAATAACAGTAGAAATTATTTTTGATCCTTAGATGAAAAGAACGTCAAGATGAAGATTCATCATCATATTGCCAGTACTGTTGTATTTCTTGGGGATTAATTTTTACATGGATGGTTCGGCTTCGTCAGGCTACCCGACGGTGGATATAGATTCAGAGGACGGCAGCGGCTCGCCGTGCCGCCGACGAGCAAGAGCACGCAGCGGAAAGAAGACAAGTTTCATCGACGGATGGTGCGTTTGGACACACAAAAACCAGCGTGATTTGTTGCTCACGATGATATTACTGTCTGAACAATACGTGTTGGCTTACCTCTCTCAAGAATACATTCGAGAACACAAGAACACTCACACTCAACTAACAACAAGAAGATGAACAAAAAACTTTAATTTATTTCATCATTGCACCACCAACGCACAATACAAGTGACTCTCTTGTCTTCTCACACCATTAGCAAAAATGCTACTTAATAAGCATAGGTGACACTCACCCAACCAAAAACTCCATACGAGTTTAATTGCTCCATTAGTTAGAATGCATGCAAGTATGCAACTTCCACTAATGCATGCAATCTTGATTCCATTTAACACCTCTATACCATGCAATACATTTAACATGGCCACAACTCCCACTTCACTTGGAGTTTCTGCATGCTTGGCACTTGCATGCATATTATTGTCTTCTCTAATGACACGCACATGACACTACTAACAATATAAACTCACACGAAATAGATAAGCAATAAGATTAGACCCAACAATACATACTATTAATGATCGATCGATATGATGTGCTTACGCCGTTTGTTGTTTGATGCATGATGTGCTTAACTTTCAGCATCGCCGTGCTGTGCTGCTGCTGGCTGTGCGATCTGTGCTGTGATTAGAGCAAGGAAGGCTAGCTACGCAGATTCGAGAGGAGTGTTCAGTTTGTCGGTGGTCGAGAGCTCCTCAAGCATATATATCGAGATATGATGATGTTGCAACAAAACTAAAGATCGATGCATGTACGTACGTTGATTGATGTTGTCGTATGTTTTTCGAGTTTCGACGACAGAATAATATATATGCGCTCCGTTCTTGTGTGATTGTTTTGTGTATATATATATGATGTCACCATTAATGGAAAGCGTATAACGATGGATGGGGAAAGATGACACATCTCGTCATGGCACATTAAATGTATTGGTGGTTGCTTAGCCCATGAGCGCAGCTACCATAGTGCCACATGAGCCACTTGAGATCGGGGTAAAAGTAAGCTCAAGGCAACCTGCTTAGGCCCTCACTTGAGGCGAGAATAGGACAGGGTCCTAAGCTAGTGCTCGGAGTGACCAACTAGGGGTCTCGTGCTCCTTATTTGGTGAGTTAATCATCTTAAGTCTAGGGGGCATGTGGCTCCTTAGGTGGGATTGAGTTGATTCCCAGGGTTCAAGGAGCAGATGACATGACACCAAACCACTCCACACCCATGATGTTGGAGACCATAGGTCCTATATCACCGACATACATATTCATATTCATACCCAATGATATATTCATTTTCAAATGATTCACACTCATATCCAAATAACAGATTCACATCCATATCCAACTAACATATTCACATTCATATCCAAATGACAGACTTATATATGAAAGATATCCACATTCATATTCAAATGATAGATTGGTGATATTTACATCGACATCGATACATATACACTCATACACATTAAACATTCAAACTCATAGACATCTCACATTCACATTCATACACACAAGTGTCACGTTCACATTCCTATATATAAGTGTCACATTCAAATTCCTACACATGAGTGTCTCATTCACAAGCCTACACACGAGTGTCACATTCACATTCCTACACGCGAGTGTCACATTCACATTCCTACACACAAGTGTCACATGTATATTCCTACACAAAAGTGTCCTATTCACATTCCTACACATAAGTGTCACATTCACATTCCTACACATAAGTGTCACATTCACATTCCTACACATAAGTGTCACAATCACATTTATACACATAAGTGTCATATTCACATTCATACCGTTGGAAATTAGCCTATGAGGTGCTAATTTATTTAATTTCAAAGCATGTGTACATGTTTAGTCCCATATTACTTATTTAGTGGGGTAGAGATCCACTTATAAGGTGGAGTCCTATATGTTTATTAAATAGAGAAAACTCATGGTAGACTTGGCTAAAACTCAAATGCATGCGCACGTGTATTCACATTCATACACACAAGTTTCACATTCACATTCCTACACACAAGTGTCACGTTCACATTCCTATACAGTGTCACGTTCACATTCCTACACATAAGTGTCACATTCATATTCCTACACATAAGTGTCACGTTCACATTCCTACATATAAGTGTCACGTTCACATTTATACACATAAGTATCATATTCACATTCATATTGTTAGAAATTAGCCTATGAGGTGTCTATTTATTTAATTTCAAACATGTGTACATGTTTAGTCCAATATTACTTATTTAGTGGGATAAAGATCCACTTATAAGGTGGAGTCCTCTCTATTTATTAAATAGAGAAAACACATGATATACTTGGCTAAAACACAAATGCACGCGCATGCATATTCACATTCACATTCCGACACACAAATATAACATTCACATTCCTATACATAATGCCACATCCAACTTCAACATCATCGTGATGTGCTGCTGCTGGCTGTGCGATCTGTGCGGCTGTCGACTGTGCGATCTGTGCGGCTGCTGGCTGTGCGATCTGTGCTGCGATTAGAGCAAGGAAGGCTAGCTACGCAGATTCGAGAGGAGTGTTCAGTTCATCGGTGGTCGAGATCTCCTCGAGCATATATATCGAGATATGATGATGTTGCAACAAAACTAAAGATCGATGCATGTACGTCCGTTGATCGATGTTGTCGTATGCTTTTCGAGTTTCGACGGCACAATAATATATATGTGCTCCGTTCTTGAGTGATTGTTTTGTGTATATATCTATGATGTCACCATTAATGGAAAGCGTATAATGATGGATGGGGAAAGATGACACGTCTCATCATGGCACATTAAATGTATTGGTGGTTGCTTAGCCCATGAGCGTAGCTACCATAGTGCCACATGAGCCACATGAGATTGGGGTAAAAGTAAGCTCAAGGCAACTTGCTTTGGCCCTCACTTGAGGCGAGAGTAGGACAAGGTCCTAAGCTAGTGCTCGGAGTGACCAACTAGGGGTCTCGTGCTGCTTATTTGGTGAGTTAATCATCTTAAGTCTAGGGGGCATGTGGCTCCTTAGGTGGGATTGAGTTGATTCCCAAGGTTCAAGGAGCGAATGACATGACACCAAACCACTCCACACCCATGATGTTGGAGACCATAGGTCCTATATCACCGACATAAATATTCATATTCATACCCAATGATATATTCATTTTCAAATGATTTACACTCATATCCAAATAACAGATTCACATCCATATCCAGCTAACGTATTCACATTCATATCCAAATGACAGACTTATATATGAAAAATATCCACATTCATATTCAAATGATAGATTGATGATATTTACATCGACATCGATACATATACACTCATACACATTAAACATTCAAACTCATAGACATCTCACATTCACATTCATACACACAAGTGTCACATTCACATTCCTATACATAAGTGCTGCATTCAAATTCCTACACATGAGTGTCTCATTCACAAGCCTACACACGAGTGTCACATTCACATTCCTACACGCGAGTGTCACATTCACATTACTACACACAAGTGTCACATGTATATTCCTACACATAAGTGTCACATTCACATTCCTACACATAAGTGTCACATTCACATTTATACACATAAGTATCACATTCACATTAATATTGTTAGAAATTAGCCTATGAGGTGTCTATTTATTTAATTTCAAAGCATGTGTACATGTTTAGTCCAATATTTCTTATTTAGTTGGATAAAGATCCACTTATAAGGTGGAGTCCTCTTTATTTATTAAATAGAGAAAACTCATGATATACTTGGCTAAAACACAAATGCACGTGCATGCATATTCACATTCACATTCTGACACACAAGTGTCACATTCACATTCCTATACATAGTTCCACATTCACATTCCTACACACAAGTGTCACATTCACATTCCTAAACACAAGTATCACATTCACATTCCTACATATAAGTGTCATATTCACATTTATACACATAAGTATCACATTCACATTTATACACTTAAGTACCATATTCACATTCATGCCGTTGGAAATAAGCCTATGATGGGCCAATTTATTTAATTTTAAAACATGTGTAGCCCTACCTGTCGTCGCCACCGCCCCTCCTACCCCGCCGCTACGCCCCACCCAAACCGGCAAACCCCCACCCTGGCCAAGATCGTCGGTGGCTTGCTCCGGCCACCGCCGCTGCACCAGCAGCCAGACGCTTAATCTCCCTGGTAAGCGATGCTCCGCCTTGCCCTCGATTTCGGTGGCTCCTCCCTCCCGTGTTCCTCGTAGATCCGTGTGGATCTTCTCCGCGGGCAGAGTGCGAACGAAGTAGCTTCCATTTTTTGCTCTCTCTCTCCTGTTCTCTGCCGCCTACACTGTCCCATCTTCCACCACCGCGCCGTCCTCATAGCAGTCGGGAGTTGGCCGAATACACCACCGGGACCGCCTCCTCATGACGCCGAGGACTTGGTGGAGTTGTAGGTCGTAGGGAAACCCTAGCCCCGCTGCGGAGGCAGAGGGGTAGGAAGGGGAGGTAGAGAGAGGGGGATGCAGAGGCTATGAGAAAGAAGAATGCATGTGAGGTGCTCGTTGGAGGGCTACCACGGGATGCAGTGGAGGAGGATGTGGCGCAGGCACTCGTGGAAGCCGGCGACGTGGAGGAGGTGCAGCTCGTGCGAGATCTCGTGGAGCCGCGCTTCAACAAAGGTTTCGCCTTCATGCCCTTCGCCGCCGCCTGACAGGCGCGGTGGGCTGCCGATGACGTCCGCACGACTATGGTATTGTTTATTTGTTTACTACTGCTGCTATTGCACGTGTATGCCTCGAAAATTTTTCACCCAAAAAATGCTCTTTGTATCCAGTTCGGACTGACAGGAAAAAATAACGGTCTTACCGAATTGTTTCGGTCATACCGAACACTATACCGCGGTTAGACCGAACTTCTGCACTTCGGAAAATGTTGACACAACAGGAAAAATTGCTCTCTGACTCCACTTCGGTCTGACCGACAAAATTAATGATCTGACCAAAACATTTCGGTCAGACCAAAATTTACACTGCGGTCAGACCGAACTCTCCAGAAAATGTCAAAATCATTTTTCATGACATGCAATGTCTAAGTGGCATGAAGTCATTTCCAACTTTATTTTACAACCCCTCTTTATTTATTAAATAGAGAAAACTCATGATATACTTGGCTAAAACACAAATGCACGTGCATGCATATTCACATTCACATTCTGAAACACAAGTGTCACATTCACATTCCTATACATAGTGCCACATTCACATTCCTACACACAAGTGTCACATTCACATTCCTACACACAAGTATCACATTCACATTCCTACATATAAGTGTCATATTCACATTTATACACATAAGTATCACATTCACATTTATACACTTAAGTATCATATTCACATTCATGTCATTGGAAATAAGCCTATGAGGGGCCAATTTATTTAATTTTAAAACATGTGTAGCCCTACTTGTCGCCGCCACCCGCCCCTCCTACCCCGCCGCTACGCCCCACCCAAACCGGCAAACCCCCACCCTGGCCAAGATCATCGACGGCTTGCTCCGGCCACCACCGCCGTACCAGCAACTAGACGCTTAATCTCCCTGGTAAGCGATGCTCCTCCTTGCCCTCGATTTCGGTGGCTCCTCCCTCCCGTGTTCCTCGTAGATCCGTGTGGATCTTCTCCACGGGCAGAGTGCGAACGAAGTAGCTTCCATTTTTTGCTCTCTCTCCTGTTCTCTGCGCCTACTCTGTCCCATCTTCCACCACCGCGTCGTCCTCATAGTAGTCGGTAGTTGGCCGAATACACCACCGGGACCGCCTCCTCACGGCGCCGAGGACTTGGTGGAGTTGGAGGTCGTAGGGAAACCCTAGCCCCGCTGCGGAGGCAGAGGGGTAGGAAGGGGAGGTAGAGAGAGGGGGATGCAGAGGCTATGAGAAAGAAGAATGCATGCGAGGTGCTCGTTGGAGGGCTACCACGGGATGCAGTGGAGGAGGATGTGGCGCAGGCACTCGTGGAAGCCGGCGACGTGGAGGAGGTGCAGCTCGTGCGGGATCTCGTGGAGCCGCGCTTCAACAAAGGTTTCGCCTTCATGCCCTTCGCCGCCGCCTAACAGGCGCGGTGGGCTGCCGATGACGTCCGCACGACTATGGTATTGTTTATTTGTTTACTAATGCTGCTATTGCACGTCTATGCCTCGAAAATTTTTCACCCAGAAAATGCTCTTTGTATCCAGTTCGGACTGACAGGAAAAAATAACGGTCTTACCGAATTGTTTCGGTCATACCAAACACTATACCGCGGTTAGACCGAACTTCTGCACTTCGGAAAATGTTGACACAACAGGAAAAATTGCTCTCTGACTCCACTTCGGTCTGACCGACAAAATTAATGATTTGACCAAAACATTTCGGTCAGACCAAAATTTACACTGCGGTCAGACCGAACTCTCCAGAAAATGTCAAAATCATTTTTCATGACATGCAATGTCTAAGTGGCATGAAGTCATTTCCAACTTTATTTTACAACCCCTCTTTATTTATTAAATAGAGAAAACTCATGATATACTTGGCTAAAACACAAATGCACGTGCATGCATATTCACATTCACATTCTGAAACACAAGTGTCACATTCACATTCCTATACATAGTGCCACATTCACATTCCTACACACAAGTGTCACATTCACATTCCTACACACAAGTATCACATTCACATTCCTACATATAAGTGTCATATTCACATTTATACACATAAGTATCACATTCACATTTATACACTTAAGTATCATATTCACATTCATGTCATTGGAAATAAGCCTATGAGGGGCCAATTTATTTAATTTTAAAACATGTGTAGCCCTACTTGTCGCCGCCACCGCCCCTCCTACCCCGCCGCTACGCCCCACCCAAACCGGCAAACCCCCACCCTGGCCAAGATCATCGGCGGCTTGCTCCGGCCACCACCGCCGTACCAGCAACTAGACGCTTAATCTCCCTGGTAAGCGATGCTCCTCCTTGCCCTCGATTTCGGTGGCTCCTCCCTCCCGTGTTCCTTGTAGATCCGTGTGGATCTTCTCCACGGGCAGAGTGCGAACGAAGTAGCTTCCATTTTTTGCTCTCTCTCCTGTTCTCTGCGCCTACTCTGTCCCATCTTCCACCACCGCGTCGTCCTCATAGTAGTCGGTAGTTGGCCGAATACACCACCGGGACCGCCTCCTCACGGCGCCGAGGACTTGGTGGAGTTGGAGGTCGTAGGGAAACCCTAGCCCCGCTGCGGAGGCAGAGGGGTAGGAAGGGGAGGTAGAGAGAGGGGGATGCAGAGGCTATGAGAAAGAAGAATGCATGCGAGGTGCTCGTTGGAGGGCTACCACGGGATGCGGTGGAGGAGGATGTGGCGCAGGCACTCGTGGAAGCCGGCGACGTGGAGGAGGTGCAGCTCGTGCGGGATCTCGTGGAGCCGCGCTTCAACAAAGGTTTCGCCTTCGTGCCCTTCGCCGCCGCCTAACAGGCGCGGTGGGCTGCCGATGACGTCCGCACGACTATGGTATTGTTTATTTGTTTACTACTGCTGCTATTGCACGTCTATGCCTCGAAAATTTTTCACCCAGAAAATGCTCTTTGTATCCAGTTCGGACTGACAGGAAAAAATAACGGTCTTACCGAATTGTTTCGGTCATACCAAACACTATACCGCGGTTAGACCGAACTTCTGCACTTCGGAAAATGTTGACACAACAGGAAAAATTGCTCTCTGACTCCACTTCGGTCTGACCGACAAAATTAATGATCTGACCAAAACATTTCGGTCAGACCAAAATTTACACTGCGGTCAGACCGAACTCTCCAGAAAATGTCAAAATCATTTTTCATGACATGCAATGTCTAAGTGGCATGAAGTCATTTCCAACTTTATTTTACAACCCCTCTTTATTTATTAAATAGAGAAAACTCATGATATACTTGGCTAAAACACAAATGCACGTGCATGCATATTCACATTCACATTCTGAAACACAAGTGTCACATTCACATTCCTATACATAGTGCCACATTCACATTCCTACACACAAGTGTCACATTCACATTCCTACACACAAGTATCACATTCACATTCCTACATATAAGTGTCATATTCACATTTATACACATAAGTATCACATTCACATTTATACACTTAAGTATCATATTCACATTCATGTCATTGGAAATAAGCCTATGAGGGGCCAATTTATTTAATTTTAAAACATGTGTAGCCCTACTTGTCGCCGCCACCGCCCCTCCTACCCCGCCGCTACGCCCCACCCAAACCGGCAAACCCCCACCCTGGCCAAGATCATCGGCGGCTTGCTCCGGCCACCACCGCCGTACCAGCAACTAGACGCTTAATCTCCCTGGTAAGCGATGCTCCTCCTTGCCCTCGATTTCGGTGGCTCCTCCCTCCCGTGTTCCTCATAGATCCGTGTGGATCTTCTCCACGGGCAGAGTGCGAACGAAGTAGCTTCCATTTTTGCTCTCTCTCCTGTTCTCTGCGCCTACTCTGTCCCATCTTCCACCACCGCGTCGTCCTCATAGTAGTCGGTAGTTGGCCGAATACACCACCGGGACCGCCTCCTCACGGCGCCGAGGACTTGGTGGAGTTGGAGGTCGTAGGGAAACCCTAGCCCCGCTGCGGAGGCAGAGGGGTAGGAAGGGGAGGTAGAGAGAGGGGGATGCAGAGGCTATGAGAAAGAAGAATGCATGCGAGGTGCTCATTGGAGGGCTACCGCGGGATGCGGTGGAGGAGGACGTGGCGCAGGCACTCGCGGAAGCCGGCGACGTGGAGGAGGTGCAGCTCGTGCGGGATCTCGTGGAGCCGCGCTTCAACAAAGGTTTCGTCTTCGTGCGCTTCGCCGCCGCCTAACAGGCGCGGTGGGCTGCCGATGACGTCCGCACGACTATGGTATTGTTTATTTGTTTACTACTGCTGCTCTTGCACGTGTATGCCTTGAAAATTTTTCACCCAAAAAATGCTCTTTGTATCCAGTTCGGACTGACAGGAAAAAATAACGGTCTTACTGAACTGTTTAGGTCATACCAAACACTATACTGCGGTCAGACCGAACTTCTGCACTTAGGAAAATTTTGACACAACAGGAAAAATTGCTCTCTGACTCCACTTCGGTCTGACCAACAAAATTAACGGTCTGACCGAAACATTTTGGTCAGACCAAAATTTACACTGCGGTCAGACCGAACTCTCCAGAAAATGTCAAAATCATTTTTCATGACATGCAATGTCTAAGTGGCATGAAGTCATTTCCAACTTTATTTTACAACCCCTCTTAATAGTACGGCAAAATAAAAGCGAAAACTAGCCTATTTGATTATTCCATCTACTTGATCAAATTTCTAGCCTCTTTACCTTCAAATGAACTTTTCTTAGCCGTCATCAATTTTAATCGGGTCGCTTCATCCTTTTCTTCATTCTCGTCGACCTAACTCATCACAATCACAACTTGTAAACAATGGTTAGTTTACTAATCACATTTGTCATTTAATTACCAAAACCACATAAGGGGTCTAGATGCTTCAAGCGGCACCTGAAGCATTGTTTTGTAGCCTTGTAGGTTCTAATGGGAATTGATGTTCAGAATAAGTAGTTTAGGAAAAGAATGGTTTTATAGTCATGCAGTCATGCTTGAAGTGGAACCGATAAAGTTAGTCATCTAGAATGTTACTTGTTCACTAGTTTGATGTTATATTCTTATGAAGTTTAAATTAGTGGATGTGATATCAGGGCTTTTGATTAGTAATTGGAAAGTGAATATATGGTGTGTGGCTGTGATTTTCAAGGCCTAAGGTCAGATTAGCCGGATTGAAAATGGTACCTTTTACTTGATTCAGACTTCAAAGTGTGTGCCTGACTCACCTATTGAACTAAAGTTGTAGAAGATCATGATACCTAAAATTCTTTGTTTTGAAACACACTGTTCTAGATTGTTACCACATAGCCTGCTGAGCTACTAGTTGTCACCTTCCTGCCAAGGTTAACATCCCAGAAATTACTTTGACTTAACATCCTAGAAAAGGTGAATTGTCTCTGTAAAGCCACTGGTTAATTACTGTCACGCATGCATGTCAATGGTAAGCTAAATTGAGTCAAAGGGGCTCATGATTCTTTTCTATCCAGTTAGGCCAAGGCATGCATACAACATTTTATATTTCTATCCAGCTAAGTTGAGGTAGAAATGGATAGAGATATTTGCTATCTAGCTATATATTTATAGGATAAGGCATGCATACAACATTTTATATTTGCACAAAGCTCCCTAGAACTGGTTTGGACACGTACTTGAATGTTATAAATGTTTGCTTGTGTCTTATACATATTTTTATCGATGTTGATAGTTTACTATAATTATGGAAATTAAATTGCACTATCAAATTTGAGGTTTCAAGCATTATACATTGTACTAGATTCTAATATATGTCCAAGTTCATATTTTAATTCAAAATTGCCATATTCACAATACACAAAATGTAGGCATGAAGTCTACTGGATATTGACATGTGTTTAATAATCATGGTTTCTTAACTTAGTGTCTATTGTGTTGTTAACATTTCTACCAAGTTAATAGCCCGGTAACATTAACACATGTTGCCATCATATACGCTAACAATACTTACTATCACATATAAAATATGCATGACCAATTGCTACATGGGTTCCCTTCCTTCCATGGATCTCATCTAAAAGTCCCATGCTTGCCAATATAAGTGCAAGAACAAGATTATCCACATATATCAATCTAACTTCACATTTGGATCATCAATCTTGAAGAATGATAATCCCACTTTTGCAAAGGACAAGATCCTTAGAAGATGTTGCTCTTCACCTAGACCATATATAGATAATAGCGGGATGGATTAAGCATGTATAAAGATTTAAACTTTTATCACACCTATAAAAGCATCAAATCAATAAGAAAGCTTGCATACTAACAAATAATTGCCTATGGTCTTCAACACATGGAAAAATGGAAAGTAACATTTCTTTTTATATTGACCTCGTCCACTCAGCTAGCCTATACCATTTCCTTCATTGACATGCATACAAAGTGAGATGGAAAACACAATCAACTCCACATCCCTATTCTTTCTAACATCCCTCGCAACACAATACCACCTATGAGATGTTTGATATCTTAATTTGTGTACCAAGAATACAAAGCATGTTATAATGGAAACAAAAAATGAGAAGCTTATCAACAATCGTGTGCAATACGTGATGAATACCATTAATGTTAATAATATGTTGGAAATGTGTTCCACAACAAATCCGTAGAACACCTTAACTACTAGAATATCCAAATAGATGCCACTACAAACATGGATGCACTAATCTACATACTCCAACTACACACTGATTTGCCACTATCTTGGAGATAGAACTATAGTGTAGCAAAAAGGGGTATCATTGTAATGTGTCTTACACACTTACTTAGCAAGTGATAACAACATTTGAGTACAATTATAGATAAGGTAATAAACCACTATGGTTTTTGTCATAGCGACCCAAAGAGGAATTTGAAAGGGACCTTGGAAGAAGAGAACACCAACGTTAAGGAGCTAGTCGAACCAAGTGAAAGTGACATGGAAGTTGATGGATCAGACCTCCTAGGCTCAATGATGGAGCAACTCTAGGCAAAGAGTAGAGTCGATGAAGCATTGGTTGCACATCACTGCAAGTAACAAGTCCTCGATCCCATCATTCATGTTGAGAATCTCTCAAAACTCTTGAGTGGTTGGCTAATTGGAGGCATCGTTGTTGGGCTTGGGTAGGCTAGGATGTAGGGTGAAAGAGGTGTCTATGACCTAGCATGCTAGGAAGTGGAGAGTTTGGTTGGGACAATTTGGGGGGTCTTTTAGGCCAAAACATAGATTAGTGTGTAACCCACTTTAATTAATTGCCCTATAGAACTGTCCTTAGTAATAGATTCCAACATGGATGTATTCAAAAACTTATATAAATAAAAAATCTCAAATATCACAACACATAAACTTCACAAAGAACTAGGAGATTGACATAATATAAGGGCACGTCATAGTTCAAAAATACTAAAAACACAAACCCCACATATACATCCTATCATGAAATATCTGCATCTCAATATATATGTGAATAAAAAATAAATACAATAGGCTTTGCTCACTTACATTAACACATATATGAAACAAGATATCATGCATACCCTCCGCCAAAAACAAAAAGATAAGCATACAAAATTACAATAAATCTAAATTAATCCTATTTTCATAAAAATGATTAAAAATGGTTGAATCAAATGTATACTCCACTTTGAAGCAAAATACATATTATGACATGAATCAATCCAAACCCTTTTATTTTACATATCAATATAAAATTGTATTAGTTCTATGAAGCAGATATGCTCATAAGCCTTATATGATTCCAAACTAAAAGAAACAATATGAGAAAACAAACTTAGGTGCCTTTTGTCTAACCCTAGATCTCGTTGTTATCTAAAGAGAGGAGAAGATCGAGAGTGCAACTTCTTATGGGAGGTCAAAATGGTTGGAGATCGTGCTAGCTAGTTTTATATTTATAGAAGGAGACATGTGTACAACATTTTATATTAGCATACATAATTAAACATTATGATTGTATGATTATATCTTCCATTTTTATCATTGTTTGTAGATTACCATAGTTATGGAAATTGAATTGCACTATCAAATTCAAGGTTCCAAGCATTATTCCATTCAATGCATATCTTGTAGATTCTAATATATATGTCCAAGTTCATATTTGAATTTAAAATTATATTGATCGCAATGCAAAATTAAATGTAGGTACGAGACTGACTAGTACACACATTGACATGTGTTTAATAATTATAGTTTATTAACTTATTATGTATTGTGTTGTTAACATTTCTACCAAGTAAATAACCATCTCACAACATATCTCATACATTTATTATTACTACTACTTTATTGCAATAGACAATATTGAGGCAATACCTATGGGTGTGAGCGATCATATAGCAAAATGGGGGTTGTTTGAATGGCATTCACACTTTGCCACAAAACCTTGACAAAGTGTGGCATACAATACTTATAGCACAAACCAAAACAACTGATTGTTTTTTCCCTACAAGTTTTTCCTTTGCACAATATTACTGTTTTACTGATCATTAACATACAGTTTGATCCCAATATTACTTGAATACGTGGATACATATACACGATACAATGATACTTTGATACGTTATTTTCTAAATAAACCCGATACAATGGTACACATATATAATATATTACTAGCTCAATGCCCGTGCGTTGCTATGGATTAAAAGATCATCACAATATTTTTTAAAAATATATACGTTAAATCAAATTTAATTGCAAAATGATATGGAACAATAAAATATTTTAAAATTAGTATGTCAAAGGGGGAGAAGATGGAGATGACAACTACAACTTCTGAATGAGATTGACATTTGGCTCTAGATAGGCAGATATGCATCTTGAAGTCAAAGATGATGTCGTCGGTGTAGTCGAGCAACATTAGCATGTCACGGAGAGTGAATAGGTATTAGAGGACCAACCTGGTGCTAGACCTGCATGTGAGGTAGGGCAGGGTGGGAGAGGTGGAGAAGCACTGCTACGGTGTATGAGCACTCAATCCTCAGCGGTCGAAGAGGGGTGGCTCCAAGGCCCAGAGGAGGGAGGCCGGGTGGCTCCATGGGGCTAGGGCGCAAGGGGTATCATGTGGAACCGTGGAAGGGAAGGGGAGGGGTAGCGATAGGGCTAGGTGGGGGGGGGGGCGGTGCACGCTGAGTAGGTGAGGATGTGCAATGGAAACGTCAGATATACCATCACCATCAACTCCTCTTTTTAAGGAGTAGGGATTAATATAGTGTAAGTAGAAACTATTTACAAACAATGTCAGATTAGAAAAACATTGTGGATCATATCGGTCTCAGGTGTTACAAAAACCAATATTTCAAGGTATTAAGACAATTTTGCTCCTATAGTACTATAATTTCTGATATATGAGAATCTATTATATTGAAATTCTCATAGTTAAAACACAACAAGGGATTTTAGCTAGCTATATATCTGGAAACATCTTATATATATTTAGTTAGCTTATTTGGCTAATGTTTATCTGTGTATACTTTTATAAACTAAATTACATGCACACATAGGAACTAATTAATGGTATAGGTAAATGCCCAACATGCACATACACATTATTTAAAACGGAAAATATCTCGCATGTCATTATAATTTTTAAGAATTTCTTATATACCACTGTCAGTGACTGTGGCGACCTCCATATGTCAGTGACACACCAATGACATATTAGTAAACCGTGAAAATTATAATGACACGGAAAAAATTAACCCTTAAAAATGCTAATCATAATGTTTAATATATGTATAAACACTTTTTTATGAAATTTCATGATCTAAACTATGTTATATGTATTTAGAATTGAACAATCACTTCCATAAAAAGAAGTACAAACGGTTCAGTGGCACACTATATTACAAACGATTTCTAAACATTAATGTTCTAAAACAAGGAATCTGCAAGGAATCAAGGATGCTACTGGACTATAATGACTATATACAAGGATCTAAGGACTAATGGGTCCCACAAAATCATAAGGATACAACTTTTTAGAACCTTGGTATATAGAGTACACATAAAAAACTCTGTAATTAATCAACCACAACTTGAAATTGCGAATTTGTTATATGTTCAAAGGACCACATAAAATTAAAATCCAAATGAGTGGATCTTAATGTATTACTATATTTACATAGTTGAGATAGTTTTAAAAAGAAACTAATTGAACATTTCCTACCTTATCAAAGCTATTTCATTAGAGAGAGCCTACATAAAAAGTGTTTTTGTGCCAAAAAAAATAAAAATAAGGTTGGTCTTCTTAAAAAATAGCATCAGGTCTAAACGAAAGAACCAACCAATAGGTTCTAAACTTGGATATTCTAGGTTGGTTAGATAGACGGTTTCCACCAAAATTAGCAGTACCAAAATAACACAGAATAATCATCATGTTAACTGATCATAATCTCTTAAAACAAGCAGCTCACCTCGATCTGTGCCAATTGTCGTCTTAGAAAGGTAAATGAATTTGTGTTTTCGTAGTGTCATCTTCTATGCATGATGAATTAAAAAGCATGAAAATCCAAGAACATAGTGTTCTAAAATGATGAATCTTATAAAAAACAACAATACTTATAAAAATAACAACAACACAGTAACACCATGAGGTTTCTAGCATCTGGAAACATAGAAACATAATAGTATTGCATAGGACAAACACTAGTAGAGCTAAATTAAAAATGAGAGTATGGGTTGGGTCCAAGTTGGCTAATAACAACCTGAACTTGTCCCTGCTTAGACTCAACCCATGTGTCCTCGCGGGTTGAAATCCTAACCTAAACTCGGACCCACGGGGTCTCCACAAACTTGATGGCTTAGGGCGAGCGGGGGTAGTTGGGGGTGACCGGGGGGCTACCGACGGTGGTAGAGGGTTGCGACAATAGAACAGATCTAGTAAGAGGTGACTAGGGGTGGCCAAGGGAGGCTAAGACAATGGGAGGAGTGTAGGACCAAAACGAGCGACTAGAGGGGGTGAATAGACGCCTCAACAAATTCTTTTGAATTGATGGTCTTTTCAAATCACCCAACGCTATTCTAAATGGACAAGCGGAAGCAAATGAATTAACATAGCCAAAACCCGGATAAAACAAATGCTATCACTCTCTTGTCAAACACTGAAATGGTGCGACAAACTGAGAGATCATAAGCACTGAAAATAATCTAGCCTTTAAAAACACACTGATGTCCTAATTAAAAAGACACACGTATAAATCACACACGAAACAAATTAAAATATACTCATAGATTAGATATACAAACCATCAAGTGCTAAGAAAATGTTCATCGATCACATGTATTTCAGAAAGCATGAACTAAACATCCACAATGCACAAGAATTAAATGTTGAAAATAAAATGCTCGTAGATGATTCAACAGACACTTGGCATGTACTAGGATCACACAGATATATCAATGAATATGCATATGACAATATAAATATAATACTTGAGCCTATTGAATCAATCACAGATTAATCATCTGAAATAATTGCATATGCACAAGAATTGAGACAAGGAAATTATCGCACTTGTTTGGGTTGTCTCCGGTTCAAGCCATCTGTCGAACAGCTTCAGTGCATGTGGGCTTCGCACCTCTGCACGCCGCTTCTTGTGTCTGAGCATGTCGACGCCACGAGAAAAACTGGAGGAACTGGCCGGCTGGAGTGCACAGAACACTGCCTCCACGCCAGAGTTGCACGCTCCTTGCGAGAGTTCCGCCTTGTGCTCGCCACCACGCCAAGCAGCGCAAGTCCAGCGGCACTACGTGCTTTGCTCCGCCTGCTGCGCGCCGCACGCCACTGAGAACTCCCCAGGAACAAACAACGAAGGATTTCCTGAGGAAAAACTCATGTAACTTCTCAAGAAATCCGCGGACTCCTCAAGAAAAACGGCGATTGGTTTTTCAGAGAAATAAAAAACCAAGCATAGTGAAACTTCAAGAACAGGAAGGAAATCAATTTCTGAATGAAGATAGGAAAAATGGGGAAAGTAAACTTGGATTTTTCATTTTGAATATTTTGAATGAGTTGGTAAAACCCTAGGATTATGGGCTTTTTTATATGCAATTCAAAAACAGGAAAAGACATAAATACTCCTAGGGTTTTTTATAGACGCGAAGGCCTACAGGGCTAAAAATATAAAATTCTATGAGTAGTTTGTCCTGTTTCGAAGCTTTCGTAGCGATTACGGCTCTGCTTCAGGACGTTTGGATCTTGATCTGACGGTTTTGAGCCGAAACCGATAAAGCCCTCCGGATTACCAATCCGTGAACTTGACCGCCAACAAGTCTTTCCCATTCTCGATCCCACGAGCTTCCTTGTCACTTGCACTGGCTTCCCTTTCGCTGACTTGATCAACACGCTGTCCCGGTCATCCGTTCGTCCATGTCTTGCTCTATCTCCACGTGTACGCCTGAGATCATCCTCAACTTTACCTGACACCCTTGATCGTCTGGCATCAAGCTCCCCGCTTGACCCCGATCACCCGCCGTTGACAGTTGACTCACATCTCAACCCTATACAACATGAGACAAGCAAAACACGAAACTCTACACAGGCATGCATCTCAACACACATCAATCCTTTTGGTGAACACAACAAGCCATCACAAATTCAGAACATTAAATCATACAAACTTGTTAATCACTCATCACAAAGATAAAACTACGTTGCAAATCCCACTTGGTTTCTCAAGGAGACTTGAGATGGTTGGGGATAATCAAGGTGGTGGGAGGCTATCGAGAGTGGACAAGGATGGTAGGAGGCGCCTAGGGCTACTAGATTCAACCAGACGATGGGAGGTGTCCAATGCGATTGGGGGCGGCGAGAGGTGGTCAAAAAAACGTAGCGTAGTGGAAGGCGGCTGGTGTGGCCCACAACAGCAACTCTATTAGTCCCATTAGGCCCATGGGTCAAAAATCAAACTCGAATTTAGCCGCGACAGGTCCCTAATCTCATCGGGTATATTGCAAACACTAAGTGAAAGACCTAGATAAGAGATTGACGAGCGAAGGAGAATAGATAGTCGTGGAAATGTGAACTAATAGATTGCTGATATTTTTTATGAATATTTCTACGTAATAATATAACTCACAAGTTATTATTTATCTATTTCTCGTTAAATAGTTTTACACAATATAACAAAACATCACATATAGAATGTAATCTAAAAGGCGTATATTGGTTATTTTATAACAATATTCTCGGTTCCATCAATTATAATATAGTCATCCGTCAACCGATTTCACACCTAATTCTGATTTTTCATATAATCATTTTTACAAAAAAAAGAAGAATACCAAACAAGCTGTAATAATCTGCATAATAAAAAACAGTGTTCGTGGGAGTAGGAAATTGTGACGGGGACAAATTGCGCCGGCGACGAACGAGGGAAGGGGCAAGCGCGGCGTGAACCGTCCATAGCGGCAAAGCAACGGCTAGGATCGACAAACGGCATACTCATATCCATCTCCTTCCCTTCCCTTCCCTTCGCCTCTCTACTCTCTTCAGGTTCTAGGTCTAGGTCCCGCTCCGGCGACACGGGTCGGGTGCGCGCGGTGTGGACGACCTCCTCTCCTCTTCCCGACCCCGCCCTAGCCCGCTTCCCACTGTGCGCCGAGCATCTCGGTTCGGATCGACTTGAAGGTATTCACTCTTCTTCTCTCCGCCGGACCACTTCGTGAGCCGGCGTGGCGTAGATCGGAGATCCGTTCGGACTTAGATCGATTTCTTTCCCTGAAATCAATTAACCCGTCCAGTTTCGTCCGGGATTCCTAAATTTGATGCATGCGCCCGTGGGGCAGTACACTAATAGCGGTTTGTTTCCAAAAATGTTTGGCTAAACTCCCATTAGGTCCGCCCCTGCTATGCATCACGAACAACAACTACTGCAGTTTTAACAAGTTGCTGTTTGGATTTTGAAATCTTCGTTGTTCGTTCTAGAGCATTATAATTTGTTTACTCAAACAGAGCTAATATTTATGTGATTGTAATAACAATAGAACTCTTCTACTGTTGTTCTGGCCTTATTAGATGTTAAATTAGATTACTCATTAAATTTTTAAGTACTAATTGAGTGACTGTTACCATTCTTTATTAGCTACTACCGTGAGGCGAGTGAGATAAAACATCGACCTGAGTGGAGATTGCCCGATTCAGCATCAAGAGTGACGGAGCGGCTCAGATTTGGGGTGATTCAGGGACAATCCCCTGCTCATCATTGCAGAACGTAGATAGGGGGTTTTCTTTGCTCCAAAACAAGAGGGCTGCGTAGTGGTAGAATGGCTTCAAAGCTTGTGGTTAGTTACTAATCTTTTCTTCGTGAGATTTGTTTAGGGATGCCTTTCTTGGCAAGTAACCAGGGTGAGCACTTCATGTGCTTAGGTTCTCGGAATCCCCTGGGATGTGGATACAGAAGGATTGAGAGAGTACATGAGCAAGTTTGGACCCCTGGATGATTGTGTTGTTATGAAGGTTCGTTCGTGACAATTCAGTGTTAATACTAAATTCGATGAAGTGATGAACCATGCTCTTTCTTGTTTTATACTTTTATCCTTTTACTTGCAACTCTGGGTTTTGAGATATGTTATACTCATTTCTTTCTAAACTCTATTGGAAGCTGTAACGGCCTCTCGTGTTTGATTGGTAGTCCATTGCCCAAATATTAAATTCAATTGTCTATCCTGGAAAAAGCACAGCTGAATATTACTTTTAATCCAATAGTGCATGATTTGTCCTTTATCTTTTTTATGTTATGCTTTGTTTATCGTAAACGGAAAACTGTTTTGTATTTTTTCTGGATTTTGAATACAGCTTGGTCTGTTTACTCACATTGCAAAATCGGAAATTCCAATGATGTTTTGGTTGATCATTTCCACACAATAACAGGAGCGCTCATCTGGCCGATCTCGTGGGTTTGGGTATGTGACATTTACATCAGTAGAGGATGCTAAGGTAAATCTCATCTTTTTGTTACAACTCCAATTACTTATGATTCATATACTTTGAGGCCATGGGAACATGGTATTGACATACACTTGGTTATATGCTTGTGCTAGCCTGTACATGACATTGCATGAAAATTTGAACACCAAACTTTATTTCTCTAGATTATATTTCTTGACAATGTGCAGGACCATATTTTTTCTTCTTAGAGCATCGTTAAGAAAATTTCAATTTATAGTACCTTTTGACGCATATTTAGCTTTTAACACTGCTGCAGTCATTCCTTGTTGAGTTTTACCACCTATGGGCCATCAAAATGTTCAATTGGATCGTGTCATTGTTTTTTAAAACCATCCATTAGCTGCACCAGCATAATTTTGCACCTAACAGGAATTTAACTTACAACCTGTTAATTCTGACTGATTTTGTTTAACAAAACCCAAGAATGGAATTTGATAGCTTGAGTACATATATATATATATATATATATATCAACAGCTAAAATAATGTATATATTAACAAGTAGTTAAGCCATTTTGAGTAGGAACTAGGAAGTGATTCAATGACACCTTTTTTAGTTAATTATAGTTAGGTTATTTGGAAGTTGTCTCCTTTTCTCACCTGCATAAACTCTTCTCAGAATGTTCTTAAGGATGAGCATATTCTTGGAAACCGCACTCTGGAAGTGAAGATAGCAACTCCCAAGGTAAATTATGGAGATAAAAATCTTTCACCTACCATCCACAAGCACATCAAATCTTCAGCACCATATTGAGTATGTCTTCTCTTTCTTGGTAATGATGGGATGGGTTCTTAACACAGGAAGAAATGCGAGCTCCGGGAATCAAGAAAGCTACTAGGATATTTGTTGCTCGAATTCCTCAGTCTGTGGACGAGTCAATGTTTCGCAGGTGAATATTTTGTTTATATATATCTAACAAGACATAAATTAATATTTGAATTTGTCTAAGCTATAACCGTTTTTGAACAGGCATTTTGAATCTTTTGGAGAAATAACTGATCTTTATATGCCAAAGGTGAGAAAGTTAAATTGATTTTTGATTGTGTAGAGATGTAATATCCTATATTATAATTTCATCTTTTCACTCAAATACTGATAACACAAACGTAAAGTGGACAGTGTTTTCTGTAGAGGGTTTGAGCCTTTGAGATGATTAACCTCTACTAATGTTGAGTTATTGACAGTGTTTTTCCCTATCTCATGTAGGAACTGGGTTCAAAAAGCCATCGTGGAATTGGATTTATCACTTTCCAGACTGCAGGTATGCGTATGTAATCATTCAGTACTCATTGTAGGTGTGATTGTTGATTAATCCATTGGTTGTATGAGAATAAACTAATTAAGAAGGGGAATGATATAGCTTGTCCCCTACCATTTAATGAGAAAAATATTATCACACTCAAACCACTGACGTGTTAATAGTGGTGTTTCTAGTGCTATTAGTGGGTACCAGTGTTGTGCACCAAGGACCTGCATGAGTTCACTATCTCCCATAGCTACAGAGCACATGCATAGAGCTGTTAGTCGTGAGTTTGTACGGACAACTGTAGGTGGGGTGTGTTTAGTTCTTTACCAATATTGAGCATGTAGTGTGTCCCCATGAAATTTGCAGCCAAAATCTCAAATTTCCCTTGATCTATTTGTGATAACTGTTGTTGCAACAAAGGCCATCAAATCTTGGCTCTGATTTTGGCACTGAGTCTACAAGGCAGATTGATTTTTATACGTTCTATTCTGGGGCTAGTCTTTCTGCATATTCATGCGTATTCTGAATTACTTCTTCTTAGAACAAGGGTTCGATTTTGATCTATAGTTTGAATTCCTAAAGTATGGGTGCAACTTCCATTTTCCACTACAGTTTTGTAGAACATTCCTCAACTTTATTTTCAGCTTCAATTCATGTATATTTCCTAACTTTCAACTGTAATTTATAGAATGTGTGGACAGTGTCATGCAAGAAACACATGAGCTTGATGGTACAACCGTAGCTGTCGACCGTGCAACCCCAAAGGTATTGTCTACTAGGCTGTAACTAATACTCATCTTCTATTCAAGTATAATTTACTGGATGCCCTAACTATGCAT
Organism: Zizania palustris; assembly: GCA_019279435.1. Lineage (NCBI taxonomy): Eukaryota > Viridiplantae > Streptophyta > Magnoliopsida > Poales > Poaceae > Zizania > Zizania palustris. The sequence continues at coordinate 47,893,063 of JAAALK010000082.1, read as the reverse complement.
TTTCCCTACATAGCAGGATGAAGATGTCAGGCACCCCCCAAGGAGAGTTGTTCAGGGTGGTTATGGTGCATACAATTCATACATCACAGCTGCTACCAGATATGCAAGTTTTGCTGCGCCAACATTGTATGATCATCAAGGACCTGCTTATGGAAGTAAGACATATTACCCCTTGTATTAAGCATAGGAAGCCATTTGATAATGACTGAATATTGCATCTAAATTGGATAGGACACATAGGTGGATCCCTTGGAATAGGCAGAAAGATTTTTGTTGGTAGACTTCCACAGGAAGCAAATACTGATGATTTGTGGGATTATTTTGGCCGATTTGGCCGAATTGTGGATGCATACATTCCAAAGGTTTGGCTGTGTCCATCATTATTGATTTATTGCTCATGTTCTTATCCATTTGACATCTTATTTTCATAACACTCTTTTAGGATCCTAAAAGAAGTGGCCACCGAGGTTTTGGTTTTGTTACTTTTGCTGATGATGGTGTAGCTGATCGTGTTGCACAGAGAAGTCATGAAATTCGTGGACAGGAGGTGAGACAAAAAGCGCCATGGCCTCAGCACAATCTGTGTAGACATGCATGTGCGCTACAAAAATCTGTGTGGATATATTGATGATGTTTCTTTTCTCGTGGTATGATTATTTTTCCAGGTTGCTGTGGACACAGCTGCGCCACTTGAGGGTGGTTCAAGTGGAGGTTACTTGGATCCTACAGAGGCATATGGCGCTTATGGCCCAATATTGCCTTATGGCCGATTCTCTGGTAGTCTTGATTATGATGTAAGTTGTTTTATTATATATGTTTCACTAGTTAGTCTTAATGTTGGTTTCTCCTCACTGGGATTGCCGTAATCTTTTTTAGCACGAGTGAGTTGTGGCACATGTTAACAACTTACTTTTGTGATATTGCAGTATGGTTATGGTCCCAGTGGTAGTAGCAGAGCAAGAATGGAATCGCGATACAGACCGTACTGAGGCATTCTCACGCATGTTGTAGCATGGCAAGCGTAATTTTAGTATTTTACAACTTGAGAACGATAACTGGGTGAATTTGGGTGTGGGTATTTCATATTGTGCTGTCACTTATCAGGATGATGTATGCAGTGTTTATTTGCTAGCAAAATTTCGTGTAAACATCTTGCCCACTTACGTGTCGGCTGTCGCTGGTTATGCCTGCCATGTAGTATCAAATAGCCAGTTGCGTTGTTTCCTGTCATTTGTTTGTTCGCATTCGGAGCTGCTGTCGGAAAATTATACATCAAAATTATCGAAAATTTTGTTTTAAAACTGTCTATCAACTTTACAAAACCCTCTTATTATTAGCTGTGTTGCTGATTATCCAGCTAATCCTATTGTGCTGAATCCTTGGAACTCGGACGCAGCATCCCGACGCTACTATCGTGTTGTCGTGATCCACTTGTTCCTTTCTCGGTGGAGCCAATTTGGATCGATCTAACTGGCAACGATCCAAATCTCCTTGTCCGTCGCTGGAATTTTTGAAAACAATATTTTCTTTCGAAATTATTTTTCAGTCGACCGTTCAATGGTCGATATGGGGAAAATATTCTCCCTGTCGACGAATCAACTTTCGACAGGAGTAGACGTGGACGGGGCGCACGCGGGAAGCGTACGGTGAGCAACCAGTTCGCCTTCTGACGATAGGGACCAAAATATGGATAGACGGAGGTATGTTTTTATGGAAAAATTCTCGGTGTCATTGTAATTTTAAGAAATATTTATATGATATTGTCAATGATTGTGACGACTCCTGTAACATACCAATAACATATTAACAAACCGTAAAAAATATAATGATTCCCATGTTGCCGAATGCTGAGCTGCTTTGGCAACTTCAGCTCCACACAGCCCAGAACACGATAAGGCCCACCATGGACCCCGCATAAAACTAGGTGTAGAGGAAGCGAGGGCCCACATACGCGGCCCCATGTGCATATGGCCCACATCAACTTTTTTAGCCCAACTCTGCTCGATCTCAAAAGGCAAAGCAAGCATGCAGCAAACAAACATACACTACGACGACATAGTAGTTGTTAGCTGCTGCTTCTACTCAACTAGGGAAATTAAAGGGCCCAGTGGGGTTACGACGGCTGCACCCGCCGCCGCCGGCGACCATGACGGCCACCGTACCTGCCGCCGATCGATCGATATACATATATATCCACGCAAGCACGGATGGGCAGCCACATGAACACGGCTCGCGATCGATGGGCCGTTGGGATTTTCAGGCTTGAATGCATGCTTGATTAATTGTCTCTCTTATTGACCTTATCACATGCTCTCGTCTTATCCCATCCGTCGTCGCCGTCGTCGTAATCCACCGCCGCCCTCCCGGTCAACAATAATTATCACAATTATCGATCCAGTTTCTACCATTATCTTTTGGCTAGTTTCCATGGTCCGATGGATGATGCATGAAAGGCGAGCTCAGCTCGATTCATCGATGCATGCATGCATATATATGTGATATGTGCTGCTTAATTTTCCCTTTACTTTACAGCTGATGACCATGCATGCTCCTGATGATAGGACCTAGGTTGATCTCTAGCCTAGGTCTAACAGGGTTTAATTGAGTCTAAAACATGGCATAGGTTCTTAGTTGGAAAAACAGAGAGGGTTTAGGGTTGTGTACCTTCACCGGAGGGGGCCGGAGTCGATGAAGACGATGCCATGGCGTCGGTGCGGCGAGGGAGGCTTCCCGCCGCTTAGCGCAAGTATTAGATCGGGTCAGTAGGGATGTAGGGGAGGTGTTTGGGCGTGCAAGCATTAGCTTGCATCCTGAGCCCTCCCCCTTATTTATTGCGCTAGCGGCAGGGGCCCCTCAACCATGAGTTGGTTGGGCGCCCCCGATCAGGGCGCGAGTGAGACCAGGAGGGTCTGTTAGGGGTCCGAACTTAGTGGCCTGGGGGGAGAGGGATTCGGCCCCCTCTCCCCGAGATCTTATCCTAACATTCTCCCCCTAGATCTCGACTTAGTTCTCAACTTACTTAACGTTACCTCTATCTCATTGTAGATCAATGCATAGAGCATGATGCATCACAATAGTCAGTTACGTACTACGTGACTCAACAGCTACAACACATTTCACTACTCTGAAATAGTTTCTAAACTTATTTTGGGCCCTTACAAATCCAATGATCATAGGCTTTCCTTTAAACCCATACCGGTTAAGTGTTCTCTGAACACATTGGGTGGTAAGCCTTTTGTGAGCGGATCCGCAAGCATACGCTTGGTACTTATATGCTCTAGACTTATAGTGTGATCTTGGATTTTCTCCTTAACAACATAGTACTTAATATTGATGTGTTTGGCAGCACCACTCTTCTTGTTGTTATGGGAGTATAATACTGCTGGCTCATTGTCGCAGTATAACTTAAGTGGCTTTTCAATACTGTCGACCACTCTTAAACCGGGAATAAACTTTTTAAACCATAGTGCCTGTCCGGTGGCCTCATAACATGCTACAAACTCGGCATACATCGTGGAAGATGTCGTCACAGTTTGTTTGGAGCTTTTCCACGACACAGCTCCTTTTGCGAGTGTGAATATATAACCTGATGTGGACTTCTCAGTATCCACACATCCCGCAAAATCTGAGTCTGAATAACCTACTATTTCAAGGTTATTTGTTCTCTCATATGTTAACATGAGGCCTTTTGTGCCTTGCACATATCGCAAAGCTTTCTTAACGTCTTTCCAGTGATCTATGCCTGGATTTTTCTGATATCTGCCAAGCATCCCGGTGACAAAAGCTAAGTCAGGGCGTGTACATACTTGAGCATACATTAGGCTTCCGACAGCAGAAGCATATGGAATCGACTTCATTTGATCGATCTCATATTGGTTCTTGGGACACTGAAAGTTCCCAAACTTATCACCCTTGACTATCGGAGCAGGCGAAGGCTTACAGTAGTGCATACTATATTTTCTTAGTATTTTCTCTAAGTATGCCTTCTGTGATAAACCTAATACCCCCTTAGTTCTATCTCGAAGAATCTCTATGCCTAATACATATGAAGCTTCTCCAAGATCCTTCATATCAAAATGAGAAGACAAAAACTTCTTAGTCTCTAATAGTAGATTAACATCGCTACTTGCTAGTAGGATGTCATCCACATACAAGACTAGGAAAATAAATTTCCCATTCTTGAACTTAGCATAAATGCAATTGTCCTCTTCATTCTCTTTAAACCCAAACTTTTTAATTGTCTCATCAAATTTGAGATACCACTGCCTAGAGGCCTGTTTAAGACCATAAATAGACTTAGTTAAATGGCATCCCAAATTTTCTTTCCCTTTTAAGACAAAACCCTTGGGTTGTGCCATATAGACATTCTCATTTAGATCCCCGTTGAGAAATGCCGTCTTTACATCCATCTGATGTAACTCTAAGTCATAATGTGCCACTAAAGCCATAATGATTCTAAATGAATCCTTAGATGAGACAGGAGAAAATGTCTCATTATAATCTATTCCTTCTCTTTGAGTGAAGCCTTTAGCAACAAGTCTGGCCTTACATCTTTCAATATTCCCTTGGGAGTCACGTTTGACCTTGTAGACCCATTTGCAGCCTACTGTTTTGGCTCCTTTAGGAATTTCTTCTAATTTCCAGACATTGTTGGTACTCATAGACCTCATCTCATCCTCCATGGCCTCAAGCCACTTAGAAGAGTGAGGGCTTCTCATAGCTTCTTCAAAAGAGGCGGGATCGCCCTCCATTTGAATTTCTTCACTCATATAAACCTCATAGTCATCAGGAATAGCTGATCTTCTTACTCTTTGTGATCTCCTAACGTTCTCTTGAACTGGGATATCATCATTTCTAATGTCTTCTTGAATTGGTACATCATTTTCTATGATGTCCTCCTCAACAGGCACATTATTTTCTAACACAGGGGGTTGTTCTTCTTGTTCTTCATTAGCAACAATTGGAACTACAGTCTCCTGAATAACAGGTTCCTCATGAACAACAGGTGTCGCTAATGAAGGTCCAACTTCTGGAGCTAGACTAATAGGTGCTATCACAGGTATATGGAGAATTGGCTCTTGAATCATAGGAGTAGGTGCACAGACCCGCTTCTCTTCAAGGCTAATTTCTCTTAATACCGTGCTCCCCCTGATCATAGCGTCTTCTAAAAAGACTGTGTGTCTCGTTTCTACAAACTTGGTATGTCTACCAGGACAATAGAAACAGAAACCCTTAGACTTATCTGGGTAGCCAATAAAATGACAACTCACTGTCTTAGGATCTAATTTACCAATATTTGGGTTAAATACTTTAGCTTCAGCTGGACATCCCCATACTCTAAAATAATTTAGAGAGGGTTCTCGTCCAGTCCATAATTTATACGGTGTCTTGGGCACCGACTTACTCGGAACCCGATTAAGAATATGAATGGCGGTTTTTAATGCCTCCATCCATAAACCAACCGGTAGAGTGGAATAACTCAACATACTTCTTACCATGTCCATTAAGGTGCGATTGCGCCTTTCTGCCACTCCATTTTGCTGTGGTTCGCCCGGTGTAGAATACTGGGCGACTATACCATTTTCCTGTAGAAACCTCGCAAAAGGTCCAGGAACTTGGCCATACGGGGTATGACGACCGTAGTACTCCCCTCCACGGTCAGATCTTACTATCTTAATCTTTAGATCATGCTGATTTTCTACTTCAGCCTTAAATATCTTAAATTTATCCAAGGCTTCTGATCGTTCTTTAATTGGATAAATATAACCATAGCGCGAATAATCATCTGTAAATGTTATGAATGAATCATAACCATCTACAGATGTCACAGGAAATGGACCACAAATGTCCGTATGAATAATTTCTAAAACTCCTGTGCTTCGCTTCGCGCCTTTCTTAATTTGTTTGACGTATCTGCCTTTAATGCAATCTATGCATTGATCTAAGTCTGCGAACTCTAAGGGCGGAAGAATTGACTCCTTAACTAGACGTTCAATCCTCCCCCTCGAAATATGGCCTAAGCGACAATGCCATAATTTCGAAGAAACGTCGCTAATTCTCTTACGCTTATTTGTTTTGCTAGACGAGACTGTCTCACTAATAGTATTTACTGAATCACTTAAGGACAAAAGATAAAGTTTGTCATGCTCGAAGGCAAGACCCACAACTTTATTATCATAAATAATAGAACATTGTCTGTCGCCAAAATAACAATCGTACCCATTATTAACTAAACATGAAACAGAAATCAAGTTTATGCGCATCGAAGGAACATAAAGAACATCGCGCAAAAGAATTACAAAGCCATTCTTAAATTCTAAAGGGAGATCTCCAATGGCTTCAACTTCTGCTTCGATGCCATTTGCAACTCTAATTGTTCTTTCGTTTCTTTCCAAAATTCTCGTCGTAGCGAATCCCTGTAAAGAATTGGCAACATGAACAGTTGCACCTGAGTCAATCCACCAAGTGTTGGTAGAATAATCTAAATACAAGGATTCATCTATACAAGTAATTTCATCGTTACCGTGTTTGTACATCCACTTGAGAAATTCCACACAGTCCTTCATGTGGTGTCCTTCCTTCTTACAATGCCTGCAGACGCCTTGAGGGACATCATTGTCCTTAGGCGCCTTTCCTTTCTTCTTAAAGGTCTTAGTATTTTTCTTAGGTGTAAATTGCTTTTTGCCCTTATCTTGAATTTGGTGAACTGAATCACCACCTCTAGCCTCCTTAATGCGTTCTTCCTCCTGAACGCAGTTGGACACTAACTTTTCAAATGTCCACACTTCTGGCAGAGAATTGTAGTTGATGACAAAATGCTCAAAATCCTTACTAAGTGAGCTCATTATGACATGAACTATAAAAGTTTCTGTCAGTGCGCACTCCATAGTCTTTAGGCTAGCAGGCCAGTTACTCATTCTTAAAATGTGGTCTCTTACGCCTCCACCGCGGTATTTCTCATTAATAAACCTCTTAATTGTTGAGGCGCAAGCTGCCTTTGATGATCCAGCAAACTGAGCATCGATCTTCTTGAGGTACTGAGTTGCTGTCTCACAATCAGGGATGGAGCTCCTGATTGGCTCTAAGAGAGAATTCTTAATAATCATCAAGCACTTTCTATTTGAGTGCTTCCATTTTTCGTACGCAATGTCGTATTTCATTCTTATGGGGGCAAAATCCAGCTGACGCGCAGAAAATGCGTCAGCTGCCTCACCAGTGCGTATCACTGGCTCAGTAGACTGAACTGGACATGCTTCTTGCAAAGAATAGTCCACATCTAGGATGGCGAGAGCGATCAGCAGACCCTCTCGCCAAGATCCATAATTGTCCCCTCTAAGTTTCTCAATATGATTCATTTGAGCGAGTAAGCTTCCTGATAATAATAGTCAAAAGGGATTAATTACAGGCATAAATGAGACATGCCAATTTAACGTTGGTCAAATCAGCATGTGAAAACTCAATAAATAAATAGGAATTGATTCTACATCACCGTTGGGCAGAAATAGAATTAATTCATCTCAAAACACAGTGATTTTATCACCAACGTTGGTCAGGAGATAAAATTACTATGCAAAAATGACTGAATAAACTTTTATTTCGTCAATTAAATTATCTCGTTGGTTCAAATTTAATCGACAAAAAATATAAACTTAATGTAGTGGATGAACATAAATTTGATTAAACATGTGGTAGCACAGCGGAAGACTTAAAAAATATAGCAAATGTTTAATCAGTACAAAGAAATCAGTAGGAAAATTATTCTGAATTTTTAATAACTTAATAAAATCTTATTCTCTAATTTAAATAAGACGTTGGTCTTATAAAAATCAGAAAATATCAAAGAAATGCTCTAAAAATATTCAAAAAATTCAGAATAATACTACTAAATGTGATGAAATTTACAAAATTATTCCTGAATTAAACTTAATTTTACTTGATTTTTGGGCAATTTTCTCATTTTCCAGAGAATAATTAAAACAGGAAATTAATTATTTAATTCTGGAAAAAGAAAAAACGAAATCCAGCCCGCACAGTGAATCGGCCCGGCCCATTAGCGCGCGCCAGCCTGGCAAAAGGGCACGTGGCGCCAGGCCGTTCAAGTCCTGGGCCTGGGCCGGCAAACCTCTCACGCGCGCGCGGCCAAACGTGGGCCTGGGCCGTCAAAGTGCCCCCCCGCGTGGGCCAAAATGAGGTCCAATTGATCCTGGCCGTCGGATCTGATCCGACGGCCAGGCGCTGATTTCGGCTGTATAAAAGCCGTGCGCCCGCCCCCGGAACCCTAAATCCTCATTTCCCCACTCCCCGGTCCCGAGGTAGGCCCTCGGCCTCCCCAAAACCTAGGGTTAGGGTTTCAAAACCCTAACCCTAAATTCTTTCCCCTTTTTTTTGTCCTGTTCTTACTCCTTTCTCACCCGAAGGGTCCTTAGTTGCTTTTAGGAATTTACTTAGGGTTTCTTAGGGTTTGGCCGAAGCCAAAACAGGGGGGGTTCTTTCTGTTTCTCTTAGGTTGTCCTTAGGGTTAGCCGAGGCTAACAAAAAAGGGGTTCTTAGGTGTTTTGTCTAGGGTTTCACGGTGAAACCGAAGGCAACAGAGGAGTTTTACTTAGGGTTTTCCTTAGGTCATATATTACTTAGGGTTTTCCTTAGGTCATATACTTAGCAAGTATAGTAGTACTTAGAAACGCATCAATGGCGTCGGATCAAGGGGTCCGACGCCTAAACCCTAACTAGCCTAAAACTAGGAGGCTCTGATACCATTGATAGGACCTAGGTTGATCTCTAGCCTAGGTCTAGCAGGGTTTAATTGAGTCTAAAACATGGCATAGGTTCTTAGTTGGAAAAACAGAGAGGGTTTAGGGTTGTGTACCTTCACCGGAGGGGGCCGGAGTCGATGAAGACGATGCCATGGCGTCGGTGCGGCGAGGGAGGCTTCCCGCCGCTTAGCGCAAGTATTAGATCGGGTCAGTAGGGATGTAGGGGAGGTGTTTGGGCGTGCAAGCATTAGCTTGCATCCTGAGCCCTCCCCCTTATTTATTGCGCTAGCGGCAGGGGCCCCTCAACCATGAGTTGGTTGGGCGCCCCCGATCAGGGCGCGAGTGAGACCAGAAGGGTCTGTTAGGGATCCGAACTTAGTGGCCTTGGGGGAGAGGGATTCGGCCCCCTCTCCCCGAGATCTTATCCTAACACCTGATAGTAGGCCTCGCTCTAATCAACCAGGTGCATGCATATATATGCACGTACATGTAACTACATCCTATCTACTTTTGTAAGTTTGTATACCGCTACTACTCTGCGTATGGATGCACGTACTACACGTACGTATATGTACATCATCGTCCCGTTGCTGACCTGCATCTATCGATAATTCGATATGATATGCATGCAAGATAGATGTGCGCATGCATTATTAGTTTAAGTCGTAGACGCTGTAAATAAATATTTATGAACAACAAAATAAGCTAGACGCGCGCGGGGGTTCATTCTCGATCTCTATTAAACACTAATCTTGGCACGACAAGCACTGACTAATAATGAAACAGAGTAATTAAAATTATTCCATAACGAATAATAAGGTTATGGAATGAAGGTTAATATAGTCTAACTCCACCAAATATTTCGCTAGATAACCTTATTTATCGTCGTCATCTTTAATTAGAAAATAGACAGCATGCAGGATGTAGGCAGGCAGTGTGTGTGTGTGTGTATATATATATATATATATATATATATATATATATTCCACCAAATATTTCGCTAGATAACCTTATTTATCGTCGTCATCTTTAATTAGAAAATAGACAGCATGCAGGATGTAGGCAGGCAGTGTGTGTGTGTGTGTGTATATATATATATATATATATATATATATATATATATTCCACCAAATATTTCGCTAGATAACCTTATTTATCGTCGTCATCTTTAATTAGAAAATAGACAGCATGCAGGATGTAGGCAGGCAGCAGTGTGTGTGTGTATATATATATATCTATATCATGTCGTCGCCTGAGAACCACCACAAAATCAAGCCCGAATTATATTATATGGAAGAAGCTGGCCAACCAAAGAATTAAAATTAGTAGTATATGCAACCGATCAAGGTGTGTTGTTTGTTCTACGGACTAAAATTTAATCTGTGTTATATATATCATATATGTTTAGACATCAATTTTGAAGGACTAAATGTAAACTGATTATAAAAATAATTGCAGAATCGGAAGATTATTCACAAGACAAATTTATTAAGCCTAATTAATCCAATATTAGCAAATGTTTACCATAGCATCACATTATATTGTCAAATCATGCCGTAATTAGACTAATTAGATTCGTCTCGCGAATAATCTACCGATTATGAATGTGTTTTGTAAATAGTGTAAATTTGATACTCCAAAATGATATATAAACATTCTGACGTGACGAGATTGGTTCCTAAGCGAAAGAAACCGCGAGTTAGACGTACGCGCAATTGACGACGTACACGGCCGGCCACAAGGCCGGCTTATTTACTAATAATTTGCATTCATTCATTCGCTGCAGCGTGCTAATCAATCAATTATTGATTCGTTACCAAGTGTCCAATTGGGCCTGGATACACAAATCACAAGTTAATTTATGTATCCAAATGTTTTGCTTTTTATTTTATATATACTTCAATTCCTTCGGTTCCATATTTCTTAATTTTTAGGCTTAAAATTTTTGGATGCTAATTATTATCGTTTTGATAATTAAGAGATCAGATCATTCAGGACTCAGGCATGCATAAACCAACTCCTATAATATTCGTGTAATTAAACTCATTAACTATATATATATATATATTAAATAATTAGTTTTTATGTGAAAATATATATTTATTATGGAACCGGACATGATCAAGTACTCCTTTGTTTATTATGTTAGCGGTAATTAATGCGCTCGATTAACAAATTGGGCGATGCATGCCACCCACTGCACAGGCCCGGCCGGCCGGGGCTGCGTGCTAGATGGGTGAATCAAAACCAACCTAATAATCCTATGTTAGGGTATCTGGGCTAGGTTGCCGGTCAATTTTAATCCCATCTCGCCGATGCAAAGGGGCTACAAGTTTCTTATAAAGGAGAGTATATATGTAGCATCCTTCCTCGGTCGGTGGATGAAGAAATAAAGCTCTCCGCTTATAAGGTTGCGTCGGATACACATGAACGCCTGAACGGTTGGAGCGAGTGTGGGTGGAGCTAAAGCTTGGAATGTTAACAACTAGTATCAGGCTACGAGTCCCTTATAAGGGAGGGTAGTTATCCTCTCTCAGGTCGGTCTTTTGGAATAGAGAGAGCTCTCTCCTTATAAGGGTGCGTTCAGATACACATGAACGTCCGAACGTGAGGTGGGGGGTGAGTAGAGCTAAAGCTTGAGACACTAACATACTCTCCTTGAATTCTTGCTTAATTTATTTCTTCCATATATCATCTATCCTTGTTGCTTTTGTTAATTAATTAATCAAGGCATCTTGTAAGGTATAGATAGGGAGACCTAACCGATATGATCGAGCAATTTGAAGTCAATTAGTCGATTCGTGTGTCATTATATTCGTTAATTAAGCTGCCAGCAAACCTTTGAATTGTCGTCGTGTCTGCTGTCTCGTATACCTAATATAACGAACTCAATGTGTGTGTATATATGGTGTACTTTAGTTTTGTGAGATATATATATATATACATCGTTTACCTCGTAAAAAGATCACAGTGATAATAGATTTATTTGATCAATTGATTTAATTGAAAATAAAAATAAAATTATGTATTAATCAGCTATTATTACCAGTTACACGTACGATACACGTAACTTAATTTTTAGCTGATCTTAATATATTATAATCAATTAGCTAGCTAGGGAATAGCACATATACTCGATCGATCAAGCTACAATGACTTTAATTTATTAGCAAGAGTGATTTTACAGTATTTAGCCAAAATTTTCAAAAATTATCTTATATATACTAAAATTAACACCGAAAATTTTGAAACTCCCGTACATCCTCGCAAGCATCTCCAACAATTCTCTTAAAATTTATCTCCCATATCTTTTATATAGGGAATGAATCTAAAAATTGCATCCCTATACAATTTCGATCTCTGGCAGCTTCCCTAAAATTCATTCCTTATATTTTTAAATCCTCTATTTTTATTTAAAACAATTGCCGAATTATAAACCTAATCACAATATATATATATATAAGTTTGTTTAAAAACACAAGTGAATAAGGATAAAATATATATATAACATACTTAGTATAGATTGCAGTTCAACCCTCAAATATTCAAAATAAATAAATTAAATGATCTGTTTGGGCCATTTTTTTATCACATGTTTGCAGGAATTTCAATTGCAATTGATAAAATGATGCTAAATAAAGAATAGCCGGTACATTGGTAAACATGGAGTAATTTATTAATTCAAAATTTAAGATAGGGAATGAATTTTGTTATCTACATTTGAGGGATGAGAAGAGAGGAAT